>JANZLC010000003.1:31496790-31507018 GCA_026413385.1 Erythroxylum gracilipes
AGATTGAATTAAGTTGTCGGGCTTTTATTATATGAGATATAATGGGCCGAAACTTATTGGGCTTCAATGAGATTAGGGTTTCTCTATAAATAGAGAAGCTTAGGTTTCATTAGAGGTAAGACAATAGGTTTTCACGAAACCCTAGCCACCATCCGAGAGGAAGATCGTGCGGCGTTCGAAAAGAGTTTCGGGACGTGCTAGCACACCATAGCCGCAGCCCGGATCGTGTATACTTGTGTGGATACCGGTAGAGGGCATTCGCGTTTGCAGTGTCTTAGAATCTGAAAATAAGAAACCAATCCACGACATAAAGGTATGTTCGTACTTCCTTGGTGTTTTCGATTATACATCACGATGTTGTATGGTTTTTTCCACAGAATATTTAGAATATTCAGGCCATACGCGATCCAACGGATTGTTGGTTCTATATCCTCTGAATAACTCATATACAAGCACGTATTGTCTCTTATACTCATGTGCAAGAATTATAACATCTCCTATACTCCTCCCATGCATATATTCTCTTTGACTAGGGTTAATAATGTCAGGTAGAGTAACTCTCACTCTGTTAGCAAAGACTTTTGAAATAAATTTGTATAAAACATTACAATAGTCAATTAGTCTATAATCATTCATACTTTATGGATTAGGAATCTTAGGAACTAGACATAAATAGATCTTATTCTATTTAGTCAATAATCTTATACTCTTGAAGAATTCCATAAATGTATTGAGCACCATTAAACTTGCGTTGATTCCAAGTGCTTTGAAAAGATCTGGCAATAAATGCATCTAGCCCTGTGCTTTATTTGGATGGAATAAGAATAATACTACCTAAATTTCTTTTTATCTAACCTTCTTAATCAAGTTGAGGATGTGATGAGATGGGAGGGAGCCTACTAATGACTTTTTATCTCCTTATAAAAGTCTAAAACAGTACTTGCCTTCCTAAGGATATTACTGAAGTGTTCCCTGACCATTTCCTTGAGTCATCATTGATCATATATACTATTCCCTTTAGAATCCTTTACTGATATAATCTTATTTCTATTTGACCTGTATTGGATCACCCTATAAAAATATTTGGAATTTCTATCTCCTTCTTCTATCTAAAGAATTATTGCCATCTGTTTTAGTTGGGAGCTATATGTCTCCAAAGTACTGTAATAATTTTTTAACTCTTCTTTCTATACTACCTTTAGTGATATATTTTTATACTAAAGCATTGGGGCTTGTTGGGCCTTATTCAATGCATCAAGGGCTTCTTTCTTATCTAACAGTATGGGGTCAAGATTGTCTCTCAAGAGTTATATACATTCATCTTTAATCCTTTTAAGTTTATGAACAATCTGATATGCTTGAGAGCATGTTACTTAAGCATATATTCCATAAGAAACTGTATGTAAAATTTGGGGTGATGAAGTAGAGAGTTAAAAAATTAAAAGGGAACCCTACTAATTCCTAACCTTATATCCAAATCAACCATCATATAAGAGTGATCGGAGATCTAGGGATTCCCAAGATGAGTGTAGGTATTAGGGAATCTATGCATCCAAGCCCTATTTACAAGACATCTTTCTTATTTCATTTGGATTAGTCTATTCCCATTCTGATTGTTGCTTTAGGTAAAAAAGCCTCCATCAAATTTTAAATCCTCTTGACACAAACTAAAAGTTAAAGAAATGAGCTTATGATATTTATACATGATACATTTTCTATCCCCTTGTGATTTAATATGGTAAATGGTGTAGTTGTAATCACCAGCTAACAACCATTGAAAATTTATTAAGGATCTAATTCTGATCAATTTTGCCCATAAAATGTTTCTCTTATACTCGTAATTTCTTGCATAAATCATAGTTATTGCTAGAAGAGAGTTTGAGGCCTTAAGAATCAATTCACAATGAATAGATTGGTCTATGTAACACCAACTTACTAGGATATAGATGGAGAGATAAATAGACATTATAATTTTTCCATTTGGATTAGCAACATGGTTACTAATATTAATCCAATGCTTTTAAAAAAGGCAATCCTTTTTAGAATTGCTTAGCTTTTATTTTGGTCTCTATAAAGCCAAAAAAAGCTTGGCCTTTTGAGATTAAGAATGTTTCTAAGAGTCAATTGTTTATTTGGTCAGTTTGGGCCCATAACATTCCACATTAACATGCTCATCTTAATGCTTGGTCTTGTTTCTTTTTTTTTCCTAATTTTACAACCATTAGTACTAAGACCCCTTCCTGATCTTTTAGGAGTTGAACTTGCTTGAAGATCAACTTCATTATTTTTTTCACTTGGCTCTTCATTTCCTTTCTTGTCATCTGAAGTTCCCCCCTCCTATGCAATCAATTATGAATCTTGAACTACATTATCAGTGTCTCCTTACAATGATCCTCCATTAGGCTCCTTCGTTTTGAGATTGGAGATATCATTTAAGTTCATATTTTGTTGTGTTCCTGTTTGTTTAACCTTACCACCTAATTATTTAAGGTGGTTTCATTGTTCCCATTTGTTTTTGCTATTTGTATTAGGCTTCCTAAAGTTGTTACTGTTAATACATTATTATTCTTAAAGCTCTATTTATTGTAAGGCTTGCTAAGTAATTTAAGACTTCTTTAATATGAATATATTTTATTTTAAATCAATAGGTCCTACTTAACTAAATTTGTATAATTTGGAAGAGTAACTCATGATCATATGAATTTAGAGGTAGAGTTAGGAATAACTTATAAGTAAAAGTCATTACCTAACGGATCTAGAATTCATATAAGATGTGACTAATAAGGATGTTATCTAATTAATTTAATTTCAGTTGATTTGTTAAATAACTCAAGACTAACTAAATTTAAAAGCAATCAAAATCTACCATTAAGATTAATGTTTATGGAATGGTAATGAGAGCTATTATTTTGAATAAAATAGTGAGAGTAACCAAATAAACAATTAAGGTCTTAATCTTAGTTGGTTGTCATTGCATATGGTACCTATTACTTACTTTACATTTATTTTTTAAAGTATAAATTAGCTTTGTCTAGTATATCTGATACTAAGTTTTAGTTATCCAAATTTCTTAGATATAGGTTATCCTTGAGAAGAGTTCACAAAGTTTGAAAGGAAAATTATATGTCTATTATGCAATATAGTATTAATTCCTATTGTGAATTTTGGTGATAAAGTTTGATAAATATGTCAATGTCATATAGATAGCTAAATGTGGTGATGACATTTTATAATTGACTAATGTCTCACAAACTTGAAAGGCAATATGTAAGATGGATGATAACACCATAATAGCACAATACATATGGTTGGGTAAAGTAGTGTTATAAGGTGTAAGACCTTGATATTCCACTTAATTTAACAGACTAAAAGCATAAATAAGGACTATAATTAAAGGCATTTGGTATAATAATGATACGAGTTGTCATTATAAGAAGATACTTGTATGAGTTTCTTGCCAATACACAATATGATGGAGATCATACATATTTCTCACTAATGCTTTTGAGTATTTGGTAATAAATTTGGATCCAACCTTACTACAATGTTCAAAACATGATAAGAAATAAATTGTTTAGTAAAAGTAGTTCATTCAAGTTTATACAAACATTTCATATATGTTGGATCAAAGGAGACTTATGTTTAACACAAGTGGCAAGAATACAAAATTAGATAATTGAGATTATTCTTTTATTATATGTTGGTTAAATCAATATAATAAGGATCATAAAGTTTTATCAAAGGATATATGTATCCTTTAATGATCAATTGTATGAAACTTATTAGATTAGAGGATGGCCAAATCAAACTTTGGTGAAAGAAAGATTATGATACTGAATTGTTAAATCTTAAACATATGATGTATTAGATGTAATAATAATTCATATAAGGATAAATGCTTGTATTTCATTATATTTATTGTTGACTTTATGTGATATAGTCACACGTTTAAATGGAATATTGATTTGAACTTTTGAAAAGTTTAAAGTATTTAAATATAAGTACAAATTAACAATTGCAAACTTTAAAACACTTTCATAAGATTGGTATGGTGAGATTTAAATTATCTCGATTATCTATAAGGAATGAGCCTTTCTAGATAATACCTCCACAACTAAATTCCATAATAGTATGGATTTGTGTAAGAGAAAATACAATATGAGATATTGTATAATGCAATATTTATTTCTTTTGTATTTATTCCTAATACAATAACTTACCATTAATAGCTTTCATTTGATTAATTAAAAAGATTCCATATTAGATATGGAATGATAAGACTTTTAAAAAGTCAAATTTAATAATTTTAAAATATGTTACTTAGTTTAAAAATATATTATCTAATGAGTTTATATTTAAATTGGACAACAGAAAATAAGATATCCAAAAGAGTTAAATATAATCTTATATACCTTATTGAATTTTTTATTTTAATTATATACTTGTAGGAGAATAGTTCTCAAGACTAGTAGTTAAAGTAAGTTTGAATCTCATGATAGTACATTCAAATAAAATTAGTGCCTTTGGTGATATATTTGATAATAGTCAAAAAGCTAATATATGTTGAAGATTCACTTTAATGATGAATTTAAATAGTTTATTTTGGAAATGATTATGTATTTATCATATCTACAAGAAGGTTAGTGGAAGTATATTTATTTTCTTCAATAGGAGTATGTAATGACTTAATGCCCATATGGAACAATAATTCACATGTTCAATTATTGAAGATATGATAATCCAAGAATAACTCTTATTGAATATGAAAATGTAATAACTTAATTTTAGAAATTAGTTTTATAAAGATAAATATGAAAGTTGTTTACCTACTCTAGTTCAAGTATATAGATAAAGTATTAAAGATGTTTAATATTTGAAATATCTTATACTTATGAAATATTAATGGTATCTATTATTCTATATATAAGTTAACATTTAAGTTTAAGGTCATATGAATATTAACTTTAGTTTAATAGAAGGAAGTTCTAGTTAAGGTATATTTTAATTTGAAAAATATTATTTTGGGTTGGAAAGGTTCCAATATAACATCAATTACTATTCAAGTCATAGTATATTGTTCATCAACTAGAAATGATTATTTGGATCAGGAAGTTCTTTAATGAACTTGGTATAATTTCTTACATTTTTTAAACATTAATATATTATAGAATATCGAAGCCATTAAATGTATCAAAGGAGTTAACATCTCATTAAAAAAAATACAAGTATATTTTTCGGCATTTCTTGTAGTTATAATGATAATTGAAATAAAAGTTGGAGATTTAAGCAAATGCTCTTTATAGAGAATCTTATCTCTCACTAAACCATTTTCTCAACAATAGTATGATCATTATATGGAGATTTAGTATAAGATACTTAAAGTGATTAGCTTAATGTAAGTGGGAGATTATTTATTTATGCCCTACAACAAATCGGTTAATTGTAATTCTTGTGACATAATTATTTAACGAAATGTTATATCTTATGCATATTTATTTAATTAACTAACATGTAAAATAAATTCTATAAGATAAATATATTTTGAAAATAAAATTATGATAAGATTATAATTCAAGTCATATTGCATTTGAATATTATACTTAAATTATTTCCATTTGTTACTTTATTAAGACTGGACATTAATAAAGTGGAAAGACTAACACATGCTATATTTTTTCCTTACAAAGGAAGTAGTCAATCTCATAAACTAAATTATTAAATTACTTAAACAAATATGTGAGTGCTTATTAGATTAAGCCGATATAAGAAGTTTGTTTAGATTATTACTTATATATATATGTCTAAAAAATTTCATTGTGATGATTGTATAAGTGCTCCTTTAATATGAGACATCCATAAGGATTTTTATATTTTGAAACTATTTATGACCTATCATAGTCAATAGTAGCTCAATTGGTAGTCATTAAATATATTATGAACCATACAAGGGTAGTTGAGTGATCAATATAAGATTCAATACCTAAAGTAAATAAGGTAAATGTTCTATTATTCTTGATTAGTATTAATTTAAAAAGTCCTTAGACGATATAGAATGACACTTGAAAATAGTTTTTAAATGTCAGTAAAAGAATCATTTATTAATAGTGGAGAATGAATAAAATTGAACTAAAGTAAAGTAAACATTAATTATATACTTTATGTTTAATCTGAACAATATATGATGGAAATATTGAATTATACAAAAAAAATATGTATAAAATTATTAGTTAAAACTATTTTGACATTTCTAATCAATATTGATTTACGATACCAACAATTTAGTTAGAAAATTAGATATAAATTAAAGAAGTTTAATTTATCTAAATCTAAATGTGGATTAGGGTTATAATTTATATTGCTTGTCAATGTATTTAAGAACTTATGAGTCAAACATATAAAATGGTTGAGAGAAGAAAAAAGTAATTTAATTAAGTTAAACTTGATTGTAAAATTTGCAAAATTTTACGATCAAGATATTTGATAAATAAGGACTAACATCAGATATTATATCTTATTTGGGTCCAATTAGTGTTTGAGTAGAACTAATTATAATTATAATTAAAGCTTAATTGAAATTAGAATTATATTTTAATTAAATTATTAAAAATCTAAACCCTATTATAAATAGACATAAACTTTATAAGAGCTAGAGCATTTCTTAGTTGCATCTCTCAATATTGTCTATAGAATTTTTTTCAACCTGCTCAGACGTGTGTGCGATCCGACAAATCTGATGAAGTAAAGTTGATATCAACCTTTTATTGAATGGAAGTTACAAGTGACAGGAAAATTTCGGGCAGCAGAGTAAGAGAACCATCAAAACCTGGAAAGCGTATCAATACTTTATCGGCTCATATATCGGGCTACATGAGATTTCCGAATGTGCCGTTATCAAACTGATAGCTACAAATTTGATAATTTCGATGATAATCTAAGCAAAATTAGTTGTCTCATTCTAATATAACCATGACGGCACGGAACATCAAGTTCCAAAGTTAAGCTCTGCATTACCTTAAATAAACATTAAAATAGTGAGAGAGCTCAAGTTGAGCCATGACATAAAGATCCCGAGCTCTAGCAGTAAATTGTGTTGCTTACATAACATTCATCCCATCTAGTTTTGCCTAGAGAAGAAATGCTTAGTCTGAGCTCTTGTATGTGAATAAAGATGGTTTTGAAAATAGAGGTTGTAGCTTGATGGGCGGGGTCAACATAACTGAAGGGGAAATGCATCTAATAAAGGATGTCACCCTGTGAAACCAAAACAATCGGCCTTGATAAGATGACTCAAGAATCAATATCGGGTGAACATTTTAATATGCTTTGAGAAAGATGAAATGACAGACGCGAAGTTATGCGGACAAAACTGACTTTGTCGAGAGTTGAGATGAGATAGTTACCAACACAAGGAAACGAAAGGAAAAACATCAAGAAACAAAGGTAGGTAGTCGAGCCCCGTAGTTTCAGGAAATCCCATCATTATGTTTAGATTCTGTAAAGCTTGACCAGATGCTGCCTTCACAAGATTATCAATCTGAATGAAGCTTTTATGAAATTACCGATGATAAGGCAAAGAGTAATAACAAATAAAGAGTTGTGGTCTATTAACAATGGTGGGGTTTTCACAACTAAATCAGCCCATGATATCGACAGAGGTGTTGATCTATGTTGTTTAATGCAGCCAGCTATGCTAAAGTTTGTGGAAGAGTTTGCAAGTTGAGTGAAAGTGAAGAGGAGAAGCAAAATGAAGAACAGAATTTCAGCCTTGAAGAGTAAGCTAGAGATGATGATTTTACGGGCAATTCAAAAATACTTAAATCCAAAAGCCAAAATCAAAATGCTTGGAAACCAGAAAAAGAATGAAGAGCTATGTAAGATAAGTGAGAAGAATGGAGCTACAAGCAATGAAAGGTTGAAGAATGAAGAGTCCGAAAATGAGCAGCAAGTGCAACAAAAAAATCAGAAGCAGAGGAATTAAAGTCTGAAGCAAATTTCTGAAGTTAAAAACCTGAAGTGATTGAAGTTTACAAGTCAGCATGCTGAAGAAATTGAAAAGTCAAAGTAACATAGGCATTTGAAGAAATGAATTTGAACATCAGCTTTTGATTCCTATTGTTTTCAAGCATCTTTTGGTTGTTTTAAGTTTCTGCAGCTTTATCATAAACAAATCTCCTTGTCAGCTTTTTTGTTGGTGTATCAACCACCATTTGCTTTTGTTTCTGCTGAACCAATGAGTTCGTGCAACTTGTCATGATCTTATACTTTAGCAGGTTTTCTTTTTCATTTTGAGCCATTGGATGTAATCAAGCAACAAGTATGTGAAGAGCTAACTTGAAAAGATCAAAACAGTAGCATTCTCGGTAATGAATAGTAGCATCCTCATTTTGTGAAAAATCTCATCTTCCTCATCTCATCAATTTTTACATTTTTCTCTTTCATTTACTATTGATTTAGTATTGATACATATGTGAGCATGTTGAGTGGTATGAAGGGCTAAGTTGAAAAGGCTCAAAACCATCATTTTTTTTCAGATCAATGAAATAGTAAAAAATAGCTGCAATTTTTTGAAAATTTTCCATCCTCTCCTTTTCATCTGATTTCATTTTCCCATCTTGCTATTACCATTGAATGAGAGTTGCTGCAAGTATGTGGTAGGAAAGATTTTAGGAGTGGAAAAGAAGCAGATTTGAAAGTGCAAAAATTTCCATTCTTCATAAGCTTTATAGTTTCTGGTTTACACAGACATTGATTCTGATTTCTTGCAAATATTGGAGAGTTAGTCACATTGTTGCTATTGAGTAACCACTACACAGAATACATCAAGATTAAAGGTTGCAAATGATGTACATCAGCAAAACTTTTATTCCTTGAAGAAAAAATCCCTTTGGTATAGAAGTTGCAGCTGCTGAAATAGTGCAGACTTGTAGCTTTGAATCTCTAATTTGTTGGAGCTTGTGAAGTTCAAATTAGTGTGCTGAAATTTAGAATTTGTTGCTGAAAATTCTGATCTATCTTCTAGCTTCAGTTTTGAGTACTTGGAAGGAGCTGTTGAAGTCAACTTATTTTTGTTGAAGTCCTAAACCAACTATTTACTAAAGTGATCTGTTTTTCCTAAAGTTGGAGCTTGCAACTTGGAACTAACCTGAAGCACATTTCTTGCCAAAGTCTTTCCCTATTTCAGCTCAACCATCCACAGTGATATCAGAGCTACACGGTTCACTAGCCTGGTAAGAACCGAAACCATGTCAGGTGCTAACTTTCCTATGATGAATATGCAAAGTATGTAAGAAAATATATCTGTTTTAGCTGGAGAAAACTACAAAACTTAGGCTCTTAGAGTTGAAGATTGCCTTCGAATGTGTGAATGGTGGGATGTTGTGAGTGAAGGAGTGACTGAAGTTGAGGATATAGGAGACCTAACTGAGCAGCAACAAACAATAGTTAGACAAGAGAGGGACAAGGATTTTAAAGTTCTTGTTTTCTTGAGATCGGTAGTGAGTGAAGCTATTTTATTGAGACATGCAAGTTGCAAAAGTGCCAACGAGCTATGGGAAACATTGAAACTTGAATATGTGGATTCAGCTCAATCATTAAGGTTGAAGAAGCAAGTTGTGGTGAGAAGTTTTGAGAACTTCTCGATGAAAGAAGAAGAAAGTGTGGGAGCTACAAAAACAAGGTTTATGAATTTGGTTCAACAGCTGAAAGATTTTGGGGAAAACACCAACATTGATAGGTTAGTAGACAAGTTCTTGAGCAGATTGCCTTTGAGATTTGAAGCAACCATTGCACCTGTGGAGTGACAATTTACCAATGATCCAAGTTCTGTTACATTGAAGCAAGTATTCAATGTGTTGGAAATACATGAAGAGAGGCATGGAGTTCGAAGAGAAGGGGAAGAGTATGCTTTGAAGGCTGAAAGATTTAAGGTGCCTGAAAATCCTCCAAACCTCACCCAAACCACAAATCCAACCCAAAACTACCTTGATTCAAATGCTGTCCAACCTCAAATATCTTCACATTTGCAAAATTATCCTCCAAACACTCAAAATCCATATCAGTCCACATGTCCACAAAACCAGAATTATCACCAAAACCACATTCAATACCAGCTACCTTCAATGTATCCTCAAATACCATTCCCTCATCAAGTACCTTACATGAACCATCCCCAAAACTACCAACCAACCAACCAATATGCTGGAAATAGCTCAAACCGATTGCAAAGTGG
>JANZLC010000003.1:31507118-31523212 GCA_026413385.1 Erythroxylum gracilipes
CAAACGTTTCAAAAAGGGACAAATGCCTACGTAAGCCATGTGAAGTTTGCTAAATCATGATGACATTAAAGTTTTCTTAAAAGAAGCATGGCAGGTCGATGACGCACTTCCACTTTTTGTATCAATTTATTCACATCTAATACATGTGATCGTATATTATTTTTAAGGATTTATTGCCTTAGTCCGTGTGAAAGCTAAATAATATAGTTTATAAAACATTAATCTTTAATAAGATTTAAGAAATAACTTAAATTTTAATAATGAATTAAAAAGTAACATTTGGTAAATATTTTTGAAACTGGAAATTGTGAGATAGGAGGGGTTCAAATCTTCTATCCTATTTTATTCAGTACCTTCTGTCTCAACAATATCTCAATTATATAATAATTAGGAGAGAGAATTTAAATAGTTAGGATGTTGTTGAATAGTGGATACTGGCCTAAATAGGACAGATGATCTCATGCCAGGTAGGAGTAGGACTACTTGAGTCTTAGCTGTTCCTTTGTTGCTTTGTACAGTTTTGGGAACAGAAAGATCCAATGATGACGGGCGGCGAGCATCAAGTCACGTTTTAATAACAATAATATAATGGACAACTAATACATCACTCAAGCCTAAATTATAAAAATATAATAGAAAGTTTAAGGTGAGATTTAAGATTTTAAAATTTGAACTGATATTAAATTATCATAAAATTAGTTAAAGAATAATAAAATTAAAGAATTTAAAATTTAATTAAAAGATATTGTTCAGAATTTAAAATTCAATTAAAAAATAAACTGTTAAATGAAAAATAATTTATTTATTTTAATTTATAAGAATTTATTAATTAATAAAAATTAACTAATTAATTAATAAATTATCAATTTTTAACAACAATAGTTATTAAAATAAATTGAACTAAAAAAGATGAAAATTAAATCAGAAAATTTTTATAGAGAAATTGACTAAACTGATTGAGTTTTTAAACAAACGTTAAGACTACTCAGTCAGAAAAGCAACTTCTTCACTTGAAATGCTCGTAGGTTATGAGCTTTTGATGACTTATGAAACAAACTAAAACTTTTCTTTTTGATGACATAAGTACTATAGTTCAATACGATCATAAGCAAACTAATATAGTTGTTTGAATAGTTGTACATCCATAAAGATTAATATAAAGCGTTAATTGGGAGTAGCATAACCTAGAAAGTTGACCTTAATAGGCTCAAACTTAGGTTCGGATTAATTTGCCATCCGAACTTTAGTAAATAGGGATGGCCTTTGGTGGATAATGAGTTGGTGGTCACTGGTCAGCTAAAATTCAGGAAAAGAACGACTTCACTCCATTGAAAAGAAATAGACAAGAGAGTACATCGATGGTCATGAAATGATGTTGAAGCCAGAAAGTTTGCCATAATGTCTTCATTCCTTGATCTTCTCCTCTTTCATCAGTCAATAGAGGAACTTCCTGTGTTTCTTGGTTTGAATGTCATTGTATAATCCCAGAATGCCCTGCTCTTGTCCTACAGGATTAGCAATAACTCTTTTTTTCCAGGGAATTCTGGATGTGTCTTCCGGAACCAAAGTTGCTTCTGATAGCTTTTGCATCACCTATAAACACTTTCCATATATGTAAAGAGTACCCTCTTTCTCCTAAATAAGGTGTATTGAACTCCAACCAAACATGTCTACTGTGAAAAGATCCAGAAATTCAATGCTACCATTCTTAAATAACTTGGGAGTTCGGTGTATGTAGACACGATGCCCTAAGAAACCAGTGCTAGAGCATCTCGGTTTGAGTCTGTGAGATAACTCCAAGGACCTCATGCCGTTGGCATCCGGCGGTGGCAGACCAAGCAGACGTCTATATATATATATCGATGAGATTTTAGAATCATGTTATACTTTATCATTGGATATGACAAGAGTTTATAACCCATCAAGAGATACAACAATAGGCAATATGGTATCTAAGAATACAAGAGGTTGTGAAGTGATCCCTAATCCAACCAAACAACTACTGTCTAAGCAATTACCCCCTTAACTTTGTACCCAGATACATACACATACGAGTTTCAATATGTCATTACATATCAACATATGACTTCATTACAACCTCAATTCATTACACCATAGAATTCTACTTGTCGAGGATTTTAGCATTCTTGTATGTCTATGTTCTTAGTTTTTCATACTTGAAACCGACTGGCAGCAAGTTATTCTCCACTGGAAATACAGTGTACTTGTTGACGATGGTTGCCCACACAAATAGCCCCAAAAACGCCATTAATGCTCCACAACCAGTAGCAAATATGATCCAGGACGATAACATTACGAAAGGACATGAGGTCTTCTTTTTCTTCTTCTTCATTCTCAAATCCTGTTTATGCTGATCCATATAATAACTATGTGGATCAACTGGTAATGAATGCATCCAATTTGGAACCTTCCTCAACCAAAACCTCCATGAATAGACAATGCAGCTCTGTGAAACATTGCCATTTAACGAGCCCAAACCAACATATACTCCACTATCTCCCCACATTTCGGAGAGGTCGATTGAAAAGCTGACGATTGGATTTCTAGGCCTTATATCACCAAACTTACTTATCCTAACATCTACCCTTTTCGATTTAGCATCATAATCAATCCAAGATTTAAACTTTTCTCCACCAACTGTCACGACATGCCTCGATTGTTCATTCATAACGCTAACTAAAACATGACCTGCATTAAAATCACCTACATTGGAAGCGTCAAAATGAATACCTAGATAACCTTTCTCGCC
The DNA here is from genome assembly GCA_026413385.1 of Erythroxylum gracilipes. Classification (NCBI taxonomy): domain Eukaryota; kingdom Viridiplantae; phylum Streptophyta; class Magnoliopsida; order Malpighiales; family Erythroxylaceae; genus Erythroxylum; species Erythroxylum gracilipes. The sequence continues at coordinate 31,509,889 of JANZLC010000003.1, forward strand.
ATAGAATTCAGACGGAGCTTGACCCAGAAATTGTGGAGCAAAATTGTTAGGACCCATAAGAAGAGACAAGCGATTGGCATTACCGGTGAAGGAGAAGGAGAACTCCGTGGAAAAAGAAGTCGCCTTGCTGGGACTTGAATCTTGAAATTTGAAGGGATTTACGTACATAAGCAGAGAAGGGATTGCGGCAAATGGGTTGGCGCGAAAGGCATTGTCGCGACGGAGAGCCACTACTTGGGGATCGAAGCTAGGGTAATTGCTAGTCTGGGTTGAATCTGTGAGACGGAAGATGAAATTTAGGGTTATCAGAAGAATAATCACAAGACGAAAACGTGATGCAGATATCGTGAGGATGAACGCAGCCATGATAAATGGAGAAATGTAGATTAAAAGAAAACTTTCAATATCTGGACAGGATTGCAGTAATTATCAACCACCAAGCAAATCAGCAAGAAAATATATTTCTTTCCCAGAAAAAGTAAAATATAAAAAAATTAACAAAAGGCAACTCCCGTTGTGATTGTCATAATGGGTAGGGTCAATTAAGAACAAAGTGATTAGAATAAAATTTCCTAATTTAAAATTAATTTAATATTTAATATTTAATTTAATAGAAAAAAGAAAGACCTAAGAAAAATTGGAAAGAAGAAATAAGAAATGATATAACTCTATTATAAATTCACAATTCTCAATATAATATTTATTTTATTATCATTTTTATTATTAGGTCTATTTTATTTTTATTTTAATATTAATAACCTATCAGAAACAGTCTCTCTATCATTTATGAATAAGTTGCATAGGACCTTTTTCTATTACATACTATAGAATCTTTGTTGTTGTAGTCTAATTTATTATCATTAATATATGACATTATTTTTAGTTCATAACATTTCTTATTATTCAATATGAAGCATGGTAGTGTCATTGCATCCTCATCTTTAAAAAATATAATGTGTTAAAAAATATTTAGTGGACTTGAGTTTGAATTTAAATCTTTTTAAATTGGAATTTTTGAAAAGTTTAATTTTTTTTGGTTGAATTTTTGGTGACTGTTTTATTCTCAAAACTCCATGAATATTACAATGAACTAACGATGGTAGAGAAAAGTGATCATTAGCATGTGCTGGTGATGTTGGGGTTCATGTGCTTATCAAGAAAGATCATTTTTGTATCAAAGCTAGAGCGTCCTCATCACATGTGTTTGCCTTTTGGGACCCAGAAGTTAGTCCTTCACCATCATCTGTCACTGCCTAGGATTCTTATTAAAGTCATCAAACCATGTGATTTTGGACTACTCTGTGAATAGTACCTTCTATTCCAAGTTTCATAGCTTTAGCAGAAAGTAATGTAAATGGAATATATATTTATATATAAACTCCATGTTTCTGCAACTAATTCCTGCAATGAGAAAACATTATAGTTGGGATCAATCAGTTAGAAGTTTAGAAATGATAAAAAATGTTTCCAGAATTGGGGTCAATAGTGTTTCATTCACATCTGTTTCATTGAATCAATTTCAAATATCTACCTTCCACTTTGGTTTACATGTTGTAGATGATTACCAATGAACTGAAGATCAAACCTGTAAAATGAAAATTTCTGATTCATCCTCATGCATTGAACAACAAGCACCGCCAATTCTGAAACTATATATATATATGGAAGAAGATAACAGAAACTTACAATGGATTTTCTGGGAACGGAAGATCTGCAGAAGAAAATCTGAAACATTAGTCTGATATTTGCATTGCGCTTCTCTACATAAAAATTGAAGTTCATATGTATAGAATGGATCATCTTTGTGTAGAGAACGAAGTTAGGAGCTACTAAAGGAAGAATCCAATGGGATTGCATGATCCAGAAAGGTTTTTTAAGAGAAAAAAAGGATCAATGCGATCCCTTTGGATGCTTCCTCCAGTTGCAGAGAAACCAACAAACTTAAACCAACCAACCGCCATTGTTCATTTTCATAAGCTACCAAAGGAAGAATCCAAAGGGAAAGATTGATCCAAGATATTGGGAACTACATTGGACTCAGGATCAATGCGATCCCTTTGGATGCCTCCTCTTGGTTGCAGTAAATACAAACACATGATCTCTTTGAAACTCCATCTCATATCTATTGGTCTATTGTATGTAATGAGGGAAAGTGGGTCTTTTGCATATAAAAGAGACATTTGAGTGCTCTCAAGGACTAAAATTCTTTCTACTTTTCTTTTTTTCTTTTGACTATTCTTTTTAACCTCATTAGATTTAACAAATCATAAAGAAAGTGTAATTCATAAGATATGTTATAAACTTACCATAATTTCCCCATAAAGAAAAATAATCGCTTTTATTATGATATAATAATTACATTTTTTTAAAGATAGCTCATGCATTCACATTTAATATTGATTAAATTACTCATATATTAAAAATAATTTATAATATAAGAATGATCTAGTCGGTATTGATGATCACGAGAATCACTAAAGCAATGATCATCGAATTAGGTCCCTCCAAACCCAAAAAGCAAAAGAAAGTCGTGATCATCAAATGCTTCAAAATAAACTTAATAAGCAAGTAAAGTGATTTCCAAAAGGAAGAAGGTGCCATAATCATAATACTTGATTAAGCTTGTTAATCCCATAGCAACAAATGGAAGATCATGATGCTCTCTTTTAATGTAAAATTAGTCAACGCCATGGACAATATCTGCAAAGATAGCTTCCTAAATGATGACTATAATTATGCTTTGAGAAACCCAATAAGTCGATAAAGTGATTTGATTTTTTTTATTTTATAATATTATTTAGTCGGTAATAATTAATTAATAAGGCTTTAAATCTTCAAATGAAAAAGAATACATACTATTAACTATTAAGTCTTCAGATTAAAATTTCTATTTACAATAATATCGTTTGAATTTTTAAAAATCTAATCAATCTTGATTAAATTTTGAACTCCTAATCTCAGTCCAACTCAAATTTGAACCTAAAATTTTAGACCAAATTGAACTTTGAATTAATATTGAACCCCAAAAATAGAAATTTGGGTCTGGTGGGGTCTGTACTGGCCATGGTTGTGGAATGAAGAAGACAGTTCGATACATTAGTGCGCAAATAGAGACGGAGGAAAAGCTTTCAAAGTTAAGATTTATTAATCGAACTTTAAACTAAGCTTAAACTCAGTAGTTTGAACTAGTTGCTTTATTTAAATCAATTACTTATTGTTCTTATATATCATCTCTAAATTAACCATTTATTTTTCTTACATATATTTTATAATTATCATTACACTCAGTTTGAAGTCCTGCAGCGAAGCGGGATTTAGAGAGTTCTGATAGTATATAGCCTTACCCTTATATAATAAAGAGGTTGTTTCCGATAGACCTACATGCAGAAGGTAACAATAAAAGAATGATGCAAATTAAGGAGAAAAAAATAAAAAATTTAAAAATTTAAAAATAAATTTTGAATAAAAAAAAGGAAAACTTTTTAAAAAATAATAAGTTTAAAAAACGTTACATATCTTCGTAAGAAGATGCAAATCTAAAAAATAAAGTTTTAATAAATTTATAAGATAAATATATCTTATGTATTGCTAAATTCTGCTTATAACTGATATAATGCAAAGGTCTGATCACTATTTATTTAAGTTTTGTGTGTCAATCTTACACAAAATCATCCTTAGATTCGAAAATTTAGATAACTAACAGTTAAAGAAATTTAGATAACTGACAGTTAAAGAAGCGTCTCATAGTTTGACTAACCTTCCTCTATTTATTCAAGTAATACCAAAATCTTTTCGAAGGCTTTAACTTTAACAATAATTTTAATGTCGAATATCAACTAAAATGCATTTATAGGAATTAAACTCTAGCAGAACCGTTAGAGACACCCGAGAGGAATGCTTTCGTCCCCCAAATATTTTATTACATGTATATTATAAATTAACCTATAAACTCTTTTTGACCTATTACGTTCGTATTTGCTCTGTTTCTGACCAAATTTCTCACCCTTCTCTTCATCTTTGGGCACTATCACTGTAAGCACACCATTTTCCATATTTGCCTTATCTGACCCAACCTCACCGTCTCAGGCAACCTAAACCTTCTCACGAGCTTACCCTTGCTTCTCTCAACCATATGCCACATATCGTTCATGTCCTCCTGCTCTCTGCTCCTTTCTCCACTGATCTGCAACACTCTACCATCTTCACCCTCCACTTACACCTCTTCTCTCTTCAACCCTGGAACGTCTGCCTTGAAGATGTGAGCCTCCGGTGTCTCCCTCCAGTCTATATGTGTGTTGGCTATGGCCGTTGTTTCGCGTGAAGGGGATGATGGAACGTTGATCCCTTCAAAAGGGTTCCATATATCAAAAGAGAATGGATCGAAGACGTTGCTCCTCCTTCCACCGAAAAGACTTAGAGCCATTCTTGATCAGTAATCACTCGCTTGTGCTAGTTGATATCTGCCAGTTCTCATTTCAAGACGGTGTATATATATAGAGATGAAGATTCCGTCCAAGGAACACTTAGAAGGTTCTCTACTTCTGTATTGTTCTTATCAGACAACCATCTACGTGTCCGATCACCCTCACGCGTGGCCGTAGTATATTTTTTTTTGAAAAAACATATTAAAATTATGGTTAAAACTTTAAAAATATTAAAATTTCATTAGATATTAATACTATTTTATAAATGTTAAATTCAATTAAATATTGAGTTGAGTAAAAAGAAATCTAATTACGGTTAAATTTATATAAATGTGAAATTTTAATTAAATTCTGAGTTGAATAAAAAGAAAAAAATATTTTGCTAGAGGTTTTAATATTATAGTTTGAGATTTTATAAATGATAAAATTTTAATAAAAATAAAAGTAAATTCTCTGTAAAAATATTTACAAAAAAATATTAATTTGGAAGCTTTTTACTGAATTAGGTTAAAATTTCATCAAATTTTAATTTATTACTTTTAAATTGGATATTATTTTTGTTAATTTTGATCTTAAAACAAACAACAAAAGGAAAAACTACTAATAGGTGCAAGCCTTGATACAATAATTGATTGGTCTAACTCGTTATATCCCATTTTAATAGTTAAATGATAAAATCTACTTAATTTTAGGTTTTTCGAAACAAAAATTAGATAAGACAATTTGAACCAATCAATCATGCATCACTCAATGTGCTTTGACCTACTAATATGAAAGACAATGGGCAAGGTCGGGATGAGGCTCGAGGTACCATGCTCCAATGACCCGACCTATTGACCTCAGCCTAAACCCTGTTGCTATCTCTAACTAGTGGACCTTTGCAGAAATTTTTTTAAAATCTAAATTTAATTGATAAAAATTTTATCCGTTAGTTTTAAATTTGACTTAGACCGTAATCTTAAAGCAAAGGTTCACTAGTTAGAGATAGTAATAGGGTTTATGTTGAGGTCAAGAGACCGGGTCATCGGAGCATGCTACCTCGAGCCTCATCCCGACCTTGCCCATTGTCTTCCATATTAGTATGTCAAAGCACATTGAGTGATATATGATTGATTGGTCAAAATTGTCTTATCTTCCTTTTTTATATATACACATTAGGTATCTCAACTTTTGCTGGACTAATTCTAAGCCCTTAAGACCCCACTTTAAGAGCTCTAGAGGAGGTAAATCTGAAACCTCAAGATCCCTCAAGTTCCTACGTAGCTTGTACATTTCTGCGCATAAGGAGTCGTCATATACTGATTGGTCAGTTGCTGATTGATCACTGGCTCTGCTCAACATTAGGTTCCCAGTAGCCTCGAGTTTCCTAGTAGCTCTAACTCCCACACTGCCACTGGAAGCGAGACGTTCGTAATTGATCCGACCAAGGAGCATGCCCCGGGGGCTAGATGATAGGCTCCACAAGCGTATGGGTTTAGTTGCAGCAATCAAGTGTCGATCCACAAGGAGTAGGTCAAAGTACTAAATTTATACCTTATAAATTTGCTAAGCAATCAAATATGAAAATTCAGTTGTCAAAGAAGTATCAATGCACGATTAACAGAATTTGAGCTAATATTCTAGGAATTCATCTCAACAAAGAAATCATGTAATCCTTATGAAATAAAATATTGATCCAAGTACATTAACCCACTCTTATCAATTAGTTCTTTCGAAGTAATTAACGTGTTGATTCCAATTTTTAAACCAGTTTCTTAGACCAAAAATCAAATCCAACCCAATGAACATAGTGGTTAATCTCACGTACTCCAAATGAAGAATTCTATTTCTAGATATTCTTTCAATTAAGTCTAATCTAGCAATTCAGACATTAAACATCACTTTTCAGTACTTAGTTTAACATATATCATTATTCAATAAGAAACCCTAGATTAGAAAGATCAAATTAATATTAGACAAAATTAATTTACTGAAATCAAGTAACATTGAATTTAGAAGTAAAGACATATGGTTTAATACATAAATCCCAAGTTGAAACAAACATCCTATAATAAGAAAATTTACAGATTCATAACTGAATTCAACCTAAAAGTAAAATTATAAACATGAACATTAAAGACAAATAATAAATGGAAAGAGGAGGAAAAAGAACTCCAATTGTTTCTTGAATCTTGATCTCTCTCCAAGCTTTTCTTCTTCAATTGCTCTTTGTTTTTCTCCTCTTTGAATCTCACTGTTCAACTCTCTCCAGAAAAATCCTCCCCCTTCGTCTCTCAAAAACTGCCTTTTAATCACTGAATATTGTCATGAAAATCGTCATACACGGACTGTGTGAATATACACGGTCAGATCGTGTGACTTTCGGGTCTAGTTGTGTGTTTTCACTTCGAAAGACACGGTTCGTGTGAATCTACACGGTCTAACCGTGTGACTTTCGGATCTTCAACTTTAAACTTTTACTTTACATGGGCTGTGTAAATTTACAAGGGTAAACCGTGTTTTTATCGGGTTTACTTCATTTTCTTCCCAAATCATCTGCAAATACCAAGAACAAAGAGCAGTACCAAATTCACAAAAAACTAAAGACAATTTAACATCATTCAATGCAAAAACAATGACAAAATAGAGCTAAAATATATTAAGAAAAACAACTTATAAACTGTTGAGCCTAAAAGGAAGACACTGCCAGATAATCAATTGCTTCGATGGCAGGAATAGTTCTCCCGATATAAATTCATAATTCACCATATCAAGGGACATCACAATATTCTTGCCAACTTTCTTTCTCAACCCAAAAAAAAAGTCTAATTGATCTCTCCTCTTCTCTCCATAACAATACCTCTGCTCCTTCCTATCGTAAAGTTTCCTCCTCTCTTTAAAAATCCTTCAGGTTTTGAACCCAATAAAGAAAGTCCTACACTACCAATGCCCAACAACATTGACCCTCATGACCTGTTCATCAACGCACTAGGCCCATGGCCTCCAGATTAGAATGATTCTAAAATTGACTGCTTTATCCAAGCCATGGATCACCTTGAGAAAGACGTAGATTTGACAGAAGATTCTGACACTGACAATGGTGAGCCACATTCTTCCTCTGCTCCTCTTTAAAGATTCCTTTTTATCTTGTAAAAGAATATTTAGGACCTAGCGTTTCCTAATCATTCTTTTTATTATTTGTTTTTTAAAAGTTATACGAATAATTGTATCTAAGGAATCTTTTCCTTAAAATTATTTGTTTTTATTCACTTATTTGGTTTATAAAAGCAAGACTTCTTCATTGTTGTCCTCACTTTGTATTGAGAGTTTAAACGATTTAAACGAATAGAAGTTTGTGTTTTTCATTCTATGGATTCTTTCTAAGTTTCTCTATCTCTATCTCGCAAACTTGATTCTTGAATAATGCTGTCATAATCATACAGAAAAACAAGTATGCTCTATACTTGTCTCTTCATGAGAATCTTATATATCAAAAAGTCTTAAATCATAAATCCTATTTGAGGCCGTTATTAAACAGGAATAGATTAGGAGTACAAGATTTCTAAAAGGCAAATCTTGAAAATTGATGCCCGTCGAGAGAGAGCTTGTGTTTCAACCAGAGTACCTAAAATTTACACTACAGTCTTGGTTTGTTTACCCCTGCTCTCTAATGGTATCTGTTCATAAGCACAAAGACCTAGTGTCCCCTGTGTCCTCTAATCAAGGGTAAACTGAGTGACCAAAGAAATTATACATTAAGCGCTTTTATCATCCAAGTATTTGGTTGATAAGTAAATTACTAATTAAGGAAAACTATAAGCTTTAGATTAATTAAAATGAAAACATAAATATGTCGATTTGCTAATAAGTAAAACAAAAAATTATATTATGTAGGATACTAAAATCAAACATTGTCTATAAAGTCCATACCATTCGGCTGGTGACTCCATGAGAGGAAGATTAAATCTTCACCAGAATCATTTACGAGGAAGCTTTACTTTCCAAATTATATAAATTATGTAAAAAGTTAACTTGGACTGGACAATTTCGAAATAAGTTAGCTATCCATCTATCTTCTTATCATCAAAGACAACAGAAAAAGAAGCTAATATGCATGACATACGTTGTACTGTTATGGAGAACCCGAGCATCCAAAGCGGTCTACTTGTCTTCACTGGAAACTGCATTTATTCTAAACCACATTGCATATGTCTTTAGCTATTATGCTAAAGCCATTGACAAATAGAATTTCAACTATTGCAGAAACCTAACCGACGACAGACATCCAATCAAACATTTATAAAAGTAGGAATCTTCCATCAATTCCATAGCGAAATCAGTATGATCCCACAAATTCATACAAACAGGGCATAACAATTCATGGGAAAATGGGGGGCGGTAGCTTCATGCCAAAGAATAAAAATTAGGGAAGAAGTCCTGGTAATGGATATGGAATCTATACACCAAATAGAAGCATCGAGATATATTGTATTTTATATATATAAAAGAATACCAACACTAGCCTCGGGCAACTGGCGCATCCTTACAGACTGGGCATGTATTTTTATGCGCAAGCCAGTGTTTTATACATTGTACGTGGAAACCATGTCCACATTCCAGCTTCCCTAACTCATCATCTGCTTCATAATCCTCCTGTTTAGAACCAACGACACACAAAAATCAGATAAAGGAAAGGTAAGAGTGACAAAAAGTTGAAATTCCAAAAGACCTGAACCAAGAAGATTGCACCCTACCTGACAAACGCTGCAATTTCTATCCACAATCGTGGAAAAATGGGTTGATAGATCATTTAGAATGGAGAACCTAATCTTCCTGATGCAATGGCTTATCTCATCTTCCTTTAGTCCAGTACACACATAACCAATTTTATCACCTAACTCAAGTAGTTCCTGTTTGCATAAGAATAGATAAAACACACAAAAAAAGAAAGATGAATTTCAGCTGTCCAGAGTAACGCAACACATGAATGAAAGAAAAAAAAAATACCACATGTTGTATCTGATCAGGAGGGATTTAATATAGTCCCTCATAACAGAGTCCCAACAAAAACGTGTACACATCAATGAATACCGCCAACCACAAACTGATATTTGCACCTGGAAGTCAAAGCTTTCCACCCTTCTCTAAGCAGCTCAATCGAAACAAACTTAAGCATACCTCATATGACATGTTGTCAACGTCAAGTCTCCAATCACTAAATCGATCCAATCGTCCTCCCATCATGAAACCATTTTGGAGCATCAATATCTGCATGCAGCCAGCACCACAGCTACAATGTCTTAACAACCTTAAGAATATATACTATATACAAGGCAATCCAAGCACCGAATGATCAAGGTTATCATTCATTATCCCACAAATTGCTCCCCATAATAAACAAAATCATTTGACAAAAACAAATGTTCAATTTTCTGTCTGAAAACGGCCAAAACAAAGAACTAAAGACAGCATTGTATGCATCCTTGGGAAGGAACATGAAGTTTGAACTCAAATATCAGAAATGTATATTACATGTAACCTAAGAAGTCATGTTCAGAACGTATGATATGGTAAAGGGAGATTCAAACCTCATATGTTAAAGGCACAATCATTACTCAAATAATTCCTCCAGAATCAACATTATTGTTCTCACAATGAAGACAATGAAGCTCCAGATGGAAAATAATGGGTGAACATAATATTTTCTAAACAAAAAGTACCATCCTTTGTTTTATGAGGAGCCCTAACAATTCGATTTTGTAGAATACTCTGCTTTTGCGAATTTCACTTCTAAAACAGGAGAAGCAAGATCCCGGTGTGTATGACCTCGAGAGTACAGAAAGTTTTATGGAAAACGCATCAAAACATTACAATGAAGGAGATTAGAGTTGCTTCCAATTTATAATTCTACTAGCATAGAGTATGTCCAAGTAACAATTAAAAGTAAAGTCAATAAGCCAGTGCTCTCTTACCTATGTTTAAAACTAAGCTCTCAACTCCACGCTCAAAACAACACCCATGTTCAACAGAAGAAAAAAAGCCGAAAACCTATTCAAAAACTATGTTAAAATTAAAGAAAAACTTAGTAAGTAAAGCAATAACAAAATCTTTTGTCTATATCAAATGAACTGTTCAACTTATAAACAGTTGTCATTAGTAATATAATGAATAAAAATTAAGGTTCGTGTTCTGTTTAAAGTAAAATGTACATTGGATGATGACAAGCATCCTCAATTACAAATGCAACCTGAAATTCAATATGTCCCATCTAATAGAGAGATGCTGGGGATCCCATAATTGCCTCTTCAGAACAGACACTAATAAACAAATCATAAGCAACAGTAAAAGGCAAAACTTTAGATTGTGAAGCAATGAACACACCTCAGCAAGTCCATCAGGAGAAGGATGCCGATAATGATGATACTTCCTCGTGCCAAAGACTTCTGGTTCAGGCTGAAAAGGTACAAAAAGGGGGTCTATATCCAAAAGCGCTACAGTATCAGGATTCGTCGCAACTCTCCTTGGTAAACAAGAACGCTGCCAAGGTTGAAACAACAGATAAATACCTAAGAAACAACATGAAGAAGTAACAAAAGAACAGTTTAAAGAATTAACAAATATAAAATTAAGAGTAGACCACTACGTGCTTGAGGCTTTCAAAGCAAGATTCCAACTCTAAACGAAAAAGAGTAAGAGGAATCCTACATGTACTTACAATACAGGAAAAGAGTTTTGTCCTTCTCTAACTCAAAGACTGTATGTACCTAACAGAAGCTACGTATAGTTAAATCCAAACATATTTATATGTAATAATGGGGTCCACAATTTTGCCATTAATCTAAGTAGGAGTTTTGCTTCAGTAGCCATGTAAATCATATGTACACACATAAGCACATCAATTGATATTATCCTAAGAAATTAAAGGCTTAATTCTACAAGACATTGAGCTTTAGAGAGGCCTTACTAAAGCAAAGTTGGCGCAAGCACTCAAGACACCTATAAGACTAATTTGAACAAACACTTGATCAACCCCTTGAAATAAACATCTCCTTTGAAAGTACACAAAGCATAGAGATAGTGTACATGTGTTTTCAGGATACTACATTCGACTAACTTTACTTGAAGAAATTGCATACACACAATAAACAATGGTTTGACCGTTTTCAGCTTTCATCTCGAGTGTTTAGCCTCCAATTGCAAGGACTTCCCCATTCCTGGGTTTATTGAAAATCATAAAACGTTGATATTTGCAGGTATCGTACAGGTGTTTAGAGAAGTTAAACTCTAATTAAGTCAAGGGATTTGCTTCAATTATTTCATAATAAAATTGAAACAAAAATATAAGAAGTCCAATAAAGGCAAAAGACGATTGCTAGATTACGAAAAGGTTCAAAACTAATACGATACAGTGTACAGAGAGAATAAAGTATAGGAATAGTGAATAAATAGATAAGGGATGCTATATAGGAATATCGCGGGAGACTTAGAAGTAGTTAAAATAGGAGACTCAAGACCAGATGTGGTATTGGAAATCAGTTGTAAAACTTTTCCTCTCTAATAAAGATTCTTCTTCAATCTCTTAATTCTCTTCTTCATCTTCTTATCTTCTCTTCTTACTTCTTAATTCTTTTGTTATTAATTTTGGACCATATCAATTGGTATCAGAGCATTCGATTCCTATGGTTGAGGAAATGTAGTTCCAAGAATATCGACAAGAACTAATAACTCTAGTGGAAGAAGCTGAGAAGCGACAAGAGAACACATTGAATCAAGCAATTGCAAAGATCAAGACTCTCTTAGGGGGTTTGAGTTTGCAATGTCGAGAAGCAGTTCTTTCAAGGCAACAAATCTTCGATTGAAGTTGTCAGTTCACAGGCTACAGGAATACTTTTGCAGACGAATTATTGGCAAGCACATCACATGAAGTTTCCAAAATTTGATAGAGATAATTTTGGTAGTTGGTATCGACAAGTGCAGAGCTACTTCGATGTAGAAGGTACCTTACCAAAAAAAAAAAAAAAAGTCAAGAAAGTGTACCCCATTTGAGAGGCAAAGCATTGCATTGGCATGCTGGTTATATTAAGATGAAGGGAGAACGAGCTTATGCTGATTGGGAAGAATATATCTATAACATGAGAGCTCAACTTCATTATTCAACACATGAATATCCTTTATCATAACTGAGGAATTTGAGGTAGTAAGGCACTTTACAAGAGTATATTGATGCTTTTGATGAATTATACCCAAAGGCTAAGATCTCATAAGGTAATGCTCTTAGCTTGTTTCCATCTGTCTTACTTGATGAAATCCAAATGACCGTGTGCATGTTCAAGCCCAAAACACTAGCAGAAGCCTATTCCTTTGCTAGGCTCCAAGAACTCCAAATAGTTGCACTATTTCAATAGCCCAAACCTACTACCAATAACACCCATACTACCCTTACTATTATTAGACCTAAGCCATTACCTAGCTCATCAACCATAGTACCATCTACTATCACTAGCCAATACACAAACCAAAACACAAACTACTAATCCAAAAGTGCAAACTAGTGGTCTGTTACCTACTCCTATTGTTAAACCCTTGAATAACAATCTTGCCAGAACACTCACCACTAAAGAAATGAATGACAAACGAGCTAAGGGTTTTTTCTTTTGGTACGAGGAAAAGTATGTAAATGGGCATAAATGAAAAAAAGACAAATTTTTATGATCAAGGTTGATACTCATGAGGATGCAGTTGACGATCAAGGGGGTGAAGTAATAGATTTCCAAGTGTTGACCAGAAATTATTAGCATTGATATTGTATTGTTGACTAGAAATTATTAGCATTGATATTGTTATAATTTGTTGTATCTATTAGTAAAGGATCGGGTCACAGGGCGATTGACAGGAAAGTCTAAGTCAATTGACTTCTCTTT
>JANZLC010000004.1:16608-51022 GCA_026413385.1 Erythroxylum gracilipes
TAAAATATGAAGAGATAAATAAATAATATAAATTTTAAAAAGTGATGACTGAGTTATTAACTAGTTTTTAGAAAAAAAACCAGGAGATTTTCGATAAACCAACCGATTTGTTACTTACCCAACCGGTTTTTACTTAGAAAGGTTATAAATATAAACCTGACTGGAAACGAGGCCAGTTCGTATTTATTCCAATCGAACAGACCAATCCAGTCCGGTTTTTTAATCATTGACTAATAATAATGATTATTAGAAATTATTCTTGTTATTTTGAGTGCACAAGAATTACATGTAATTTAATTTTACAATTTTTTTCATTTCAAATGAATTAATTTCTTTTAATATTTAAAGACCGAAGATATAATCATCTTTTTATAATTTTACTTACTTTATTCACTATTATTTTTAACTATTTAAAATATATCTTATAGTATCTTTGTTCAGTATCAAATTTTTTATATGGTAACAATTAATTATATAATAAACTTCTTGCTAAAATAATTTGAATAATAATTAGTAAAGGTCTTTATTAAAATTTATAATATTACAATATATTATGAAATTTGAAATAATACAATTTTTTAAAATATGACAAAAAAATTCAAATTTAAGTTAATAAAATCAAGGATTCTTTGAATTTGTATTTCAGCAAACCTTAGTAAAAGAACATTACCATCTACTCCAAAATTTTCTACATAAAATTAAGAGCATAGGATCTTCCATTGCAATTCCCTGTAACATTACAGGTGATTTTAACATGCCATTGAAGATGGTAACTATCTTCAAGAAGCTTGGGAACACATTCTAACATGCCTCTCACGGATAGAGCAGTTGTGGGAGAGGGTGCACCTTCTGATGCATCATTTTTCACTGCATCTAATGTTGAGACAGATGAGAAAGCAATGAAGTCGCCAACAATTTATCCTTCTCTAAAGAAAAAGGGAACTCTCCGTAATCCAGCTGTAATGGCTGTTGTTAGAGGGGGTTCATATGACAGTTCTACTGCTGGAATAAATTCTCCGGGACAAGTGACTCCAGAGCAGATTAATAATTTTATATCAAATTTGAATGTGCTGAATCACTTATTTCCTAATAGCCAAAGGCTGAATAGTGAGGCAATTGTAGCTTTTGTGAAAGCACTATGCAAAGTTTCAATGCCCGAGTTGAAGTCCCCAGCAAACTCTCGTGTATTTAGCCTAACTAAAATTGTTGAAATTGCCTATGATCTTCTCTCAAATATACAAAAATTCCAAGCGTTCGAGGGATTTTGATACAAAGTATATATTTGTTAGAGACAAGGTTAAGGAGTTTCAGACCCGTATAGAATATATACCCACCGATCTTATGGTGACAGATCCTCTAACCAAAGACTTGACTTTTAAGGCTTTTGTTAATCATGTAACTCATATGGGTCTATTTAGATCTTTTGATGCCTTGGATTAGTGAGAGTTTGTCTTTTATGTTTTTTTTATAGCAACATTATATTTGACTATTTTGTTATTTAATCTAGAGACTTTTGCTTATAATTGTTGCTATTATTGTTATTGTCATATACTTTTTTAATATACTGTGCAGATACATTTAAATGTTTTACATATATGACATTTTGTTGAAGATATTTTGTACTCAGTCTCATTTGTTATTATGAGATTTTTTTTTAGTAATTCAGTAAATTTTATAAAAAATAATAATAGGTTATATACATAACAAGGGATTTTCTAAACAGAAATCCCATACCTACTAAAAAGAACAAGTCAGGACAACATCAACACACAAGTGCACCAACACAACTATCAACACAAAAAGACCAAACACATAATCCAAGCTCAAAATACTGAAGCCGCAACCACCAAAACTTAGGAAATGGAATGAAAGGAAGTTCTACTGTTTGTCTTGTCCTCTATCATGAGTGTCTTCGTTTGCATACCTTGCAAGCAATATTTTGTTAAATCTCAGTTGGCATCTTGGTGGATGCTTGGGCCATTTTGTTTGGAATTGTACAAACTAGTCACATTTTTGTGTGCATTTCCTTATGACACATTCTATTTAGATTATCTAAGTATGGGTATCTTGCATATATGATATCAGTGCTCCTATCGGATCTAATTTCTATACTATTGAAGTACTTGTAACCTCATTTTAAACTTATGATTGAGAGATTGTTGGCTCTACTTTGACATCCTATTGTGGTCACTTATTGTTATATTAATCTGGGGATTTGTTTCTGTTGTTCATTAATATTGGTTATGTTATCCAAGTGTGAGAATGATAGAATTTATTTTATCATTAATTTTGTAGACCAGTATAATAAACAATAAACATAATTTTGTATAAACCTCGATTAATTAGATGTCAAGATAATTAGGCTTGGTAATTCTCTCCAACGTGTCATTGGGTCTGTGTTCATAAGCTTGCTATGATAGGTAGGTTTGTCTCATATTTTTCAGGATTTAGAATAGCAGTAGTCAATCTTCTGCGTCTCTGTCACTTCGCTTCACAAAAAACAAAAATGAACGCAATTGTTCGTCAATTTTCAAGTATTTATTCATCCAATTCTTAAATTTAGCATGTTACAATTATAGGGTTAATTAATTGTATTAATTAATTACGAAATTAATCTGTAATTTCGTGTTGATTTTTTCTTCAGCCCCTTTATACACGATTGAAATACGATTTGTTTATTTACTTATGACATCATTGATTTTTCATGCAGGCATTATAATATGAACCGCATCAGATTAGTTTGGTCCGGCATATGGAATGTTCTAGCTGGTGCTTCGCCTATAATTTTATCTTGCGTCTCTACAAAACAAATAAATGTTGCGTCAAATAGTGCTAGGGATCGGAAAGAATTACGCTAACACTACTGTAAAAGTACAAAATTTAAATAAGTAAATAAATAATTGAAAGAGAAAAGGAAGGTACAAGAAAGAGCACAACTTTCTCATGGCTCGACATCAAACTACTTTCCAATAAGTTATTCCAAATCCCAACCTTTAGTGTGTTTTTGCACTTTATTTGATGTATCCATCTGGAGGAAACGGCAGTCAGTGGCCCGAAATTAGATAACGTACTACACAGTTTTACTCTGTAAATAGGAGATCTAACCCATAACAATTTCTTCAATATGAACCGAATCAACCAAGTATTAAGTTGATTCATTTTCTTGTTTTGGTACAAATTTAATTTTGATTAATTTTTAAAAAAAGGACAGAAGAAAACAAGAAAAGAAATCTTCCTGGTATATATTGAACTTGAAAGACAATTACCTATGTTTAGCTCCTTTAAATACAGCAACAGGAGTGTACTTTCAGTAGCTCTCTTTTGTATTTCTTCGTTGAAAATTAAGGCAGGCTAATCAAGAAGGCAGCCAGTTTGACATGTATGTTTTCTTCTTCTTCTTCTTCTAAAAGTTATTGTTTTAGTTGTTAAGTGAACTGTAAATGAATGTAGCAGATCCAAAAAGAATTATAACATTAATAATGGAAGCGAAAGTTGGAATAGAGGTGAGACGTCTTCATATTATTTATTTCCTAAGCCTTATGGGCAGTGTTGAGCATCCCCATCTTATTCGGATTCACCATCTCAATCGAAACGGCGTTTTTCTACGAGGTACAGGTACTCCTCTTTTATATTGCTGTTCATTCGCCGTAGGCTTAATTTTTCACCTTGAAGTATTTGATTGAGCAGATGTGAAAAGATGGCTAGCAGATTTGAGAGGAAAACACATGCCAGAAGCTTTCACTTGGTCCTACAAAAGGTTCATTCACTATTTTTATTCATCAGTAAAATAAAACAAACAAGTATATATATATATATATGCTTGCTTTAATTGATGCAGGAGATACAAGAATGGTTATGTATGGCAAGACTTACTAGACGATGATCTCATTACTCCAATCGCTGACAACGAATACATTCTCAAAGGATCACAAATTTTTTCCCCCGCTGCATTGGGTTCGTACCGACTTATATACAACCAGTGGATAAAAATGCTTCATCTGGTTATATACATTCATTAATTATCTTAATTAGTTTCTTGATCTTTTGAGCAGAAGAAGGTAGTCAAATTGGTCCCATATCTATGCCAAAAAATGACAAACGTGTAGACTTTAAAGATGAGAAGGGTGAAGATGATGATCCGGACAAACAAGAAGAAGAAAACAAGGCAAGTGATGACGAGCAACACTCGCCAAAAGAAAAGAAGCAAATATATCCAACAGTATCTCTTGTCAATATTTTAACTCATTCCCCAACAACAATAACATTTCCAAGAATTCACCTCGACTCACCTGTGTTCGGCTCAGAGAAATCGGCGTTAGGTGACGATTCGACAATATTCAATGAGGCAGAAGATCCAATCCATCATTCAGACAAAAAACAAACTGAGGACGATGATTTCGAAAATCTATCATCACCTTCTCTGTATGCTGTGAGAAAAGAGAAGAAGAGTAGGACAATGAAAAAGAATATTGGAATTATTAGTTCTTCATTCTCATCAACGTCGTCGACAGCATCTTCATCATCATCAACGGACTTGCCGTTTCCAAAGAGTAACAGCCACTTGTCTCCGAAAATGCTTAGAAGTTTGATCAGTTGTGGTACTTCTGCGGATGCAAACGATGCAGTTCTGGTTGCCGTTAATAAATCACCCGAGCCCAGCAATAAAACGGAGATAGGAGAAACCAGCACAGTCTTTGAGAGTCTAATTCAACCCCAAACACTCTGCATTGTTGGGTATGTTATGTACCGAATTTATATATACAGCATAAATGGTATTCTTAGGGTGAGCTAACTCCAAAAACCAGTCGTCATGTATTATACGATGCTTGTATATGTTACGTCTATGCACATGTGCTGTTTATCTGATTGAAAAACCCAAATGCACTTACTTATTTTTGAATTATTTATTCTTAAGCGGAAAAAACTACGATGGCGTGAAGGACAAGGAGTCGACGAAGCAGCAACAGAGCAATAGTGGATGGTCGAAGCTATACAAGCCACTGAGTCTGAGTGCACCCACCTGCTCGTAAGTTGCATATCTTATCTTCACGCTAAGTTCTTGTGATCTGGATTAGTACTCGTCATGTGAATTAATATTGATATGTTAATTGATATCCTGAAATTCAAGCGTTGTTGTCTTTTACAAAATTCTAGTTTTGTTTTGTTTTGTTTATGAGATGGAGAAAGTATTGCGACAAATGGGGGTTAGTTCAGACCAACTTCCAAAGACATTTTGCTAACCAATCAGAATAAAATAGTACAAAATTAGAAATTGCATATATTTTATTAACGCTGCGGTCGGCTTCTCAGTTCTAACTACACTCTACGATTGGATTGAGCCCTTGGTTTTGATTATATACAAGACCAATTAATGGATTTCAAAAGATGGTAACCGCATCTTTGCAACTTGACAAATGAAACAGGCAATGCGGAAAGTCATTCAGACCAGAAAAGATGCATGCACACATGAAGTCCTGCAGAGGGATGAGAAGCTTTGCAAAATCTGGTGCAGCTTCTTTTGAGAAGATGCCGCAACATAACTCCATGAAGTCGTCACGAGAAGAATCAACCCAGGCCTACTTCTTGACGAACTACTGAAGAAGCTACTGTTTCACAAACCCTTTTATAGTGCCGTTTTTTCAGAAACATCGTTTGAGTTCAATCGTATATACTACAGTGAAGAATCAAGCTAAATATATATATAACTGTACGTATCAGAGTTGACGAAGTGATACAAGCACCCACTTATCTACAGATCTTATAATCGAGGGTTGTTTTCGGATCTTGGATCTCTCTCTCTCTCATAGAAATAAAGACAAATAACTGAATTATTTTACAAGACACAAATGGTAGAGGTATTGGTTACCTGGGGGCTGGGCTGGGCTTACAAGAGCCCATTGCCCTCAATGTTCAATGTTGGTGATCTTCTTATCATTCTGTGTGGTGTGGTGCCCATTTTCAGATATTTCGTACTTAAACAAACAAAATGAAATGAAAGAAAAAAAGCCTATTATAACGCAACAGAAACACATCAATAAGTTTTGTGTAATATGTTGGTAACTAGCTCTCAAAGTTTGGGAGGTTAGGGGCATATGACAAATGTCTATGAAGCCTTAAGTAGTGTTTGATTAGTGTTCTCGGACGCGAGGACGAAAGACGAGGACGAAAAAGTTCTGTCTTTTGGAGTGTTTACTTACTGAGTTAAAGTAGGGTTGAACTGGAACAATAACTTTGTTTATAAATTAATTTATATATGATCAATAATTCCTAAATTTAATTTACTTAAAACCATTTGACAGTTGCAATGGGAATACTTAGTCTTTGTACATACGAATAGTATGGTTTAGTATTTGATTTCAAAACTACATAATTATTTTGAAGTATAGACGCGAATTATACTTCAAAATAATTATGATTTGAATTAGAGATTTTATTTATGATATATTATTAATATTAAAATTGAACTTAATAAAAATTTAAGAAAAAAGAATACCAGAAGCAACGTGATAAGTAATAAAAAAAATTACAAACTGGATAAGAAATTAGTGATTGCACGAAGCAACTTCTTGTTCGGCAGTCAAGTCTCCGCCCAAGCGTCCACATCCGTCTTACCGTTAGCTTTCTTACGACATGTCAATATCATTTCGTCAACTTGAGCAATAAGCAATACCATTGTATCAGTCTTTTTCTTTTTTCTTTCTTCGATTCTTTATTTTTATTTTTCGTCAAAGATTAGTTTTTATTAATGATAGAAAGAAGTCCACCACTCCTCCGCCATCTGCAGTTTGGGGTTTATTTATTACTCGTTGTGTCGCGGTGATCGAGGCAATGGCGGTGGAGGTCGGCAAGTAGTCACATCTTTCTTACAACTCATTGGACAAGAAGTAAACTCCGTACCTGTAAGTCCTCCAAGCTCTTCGCCATCACTTTCCCTGCTTCTTCTATATTAATGATAATGCAAATTTGTGCGGAGCACTTTCCTATTTGCTAGCAGGAATTTGCAGGTTGCTTGTTGTAATAGCACATGAATTACGTATTGCTTTTTTTTCCTTCTTTTTCTTGTGTTTGTTGTGAATCAAGGGATAAGAATCAAGGGATATGGGTGAAATTACTTAATTGCAATTGTATTCTTTGTATAGTTTTGTATCGTATTTGCTATTGGCGTTCACTGATTTAGTTCATATGTTCCTGATTCCTTACGCACCTGGTGATGCAAAATTAACAATGAAAACTTACTCTCATGTCATAAGCTGCTAGCCTCTGGGAAGAACTGAAATTATATGAATATTATTTTTGGATCAAATCCTACATGAAAGAACTGCTTTCCTTTCTGAGCCCTTGAAGGGAATTCAGGTCGCTCATTAGATACCCAAGTGTTGAGACAGCGTTAATTGGAGGGCCTATCTGTATGCTCTTTGCGTTCAAGACCCCAACTTGAAGTAATGAGTGATGTTTGAGGATCAGCATATAGCAATTTACTTTCTGGCTAAGATATCTATTCTACTTGGATGTTTTGTGTTTGCGTCCAAGTAGACAAAGGGGTATTCATGGGCTTTTTGGAGAACTGGACTGCTTAATTTGTTAACAGTATACCATATGTATCATTGTGTATTTGATTTCAGACGTGGTTCCTGGTATTGTTGTATTAAGCCAAAAAAAGAGAGAGAGAGAGAGAGAAGAAGAGGAAGAAGGACGGCGAGCCTTTTGGTGCTTTCCTGGTGAATAGGCTCAAACTAAATAATCAGAAGTTCGAGACTTGAAGAATGACTATTCTGGCTGGAAATAACTCAGTTCTGCATGTGATGTTCAAATCATTATAGGGATGGAGTTATGTCTTTGGGATGACTGGAAATGACTTGTGGAAGAAGCACCCTCAAGTTCAGCCTCTTAAGTTTCTTTTCTTTAGTGAAGTTTCATCTGGACAGCTGTAGTTGCGAGATATTATGGCATCGATTGTGCTTTTATAAAATGATTTGGTATACTATGTAGGTTTTCACAGTTAGAACTTGATTCCTGTCAAATTCTTGAAGGCTTCAATATACTATGTAGGTTTTTACGGTTAGAACTTGATTCCTGTCAAATTCTGAAGGCTTCAATCTGTACTTTTGCAGGTTCCTACAGCTGCATTGTACTTACCTAAAAAGGTTGAAGCCCTAATTTGTTGGAATATAATGGGTAATGGTAACGAAGATGAGAACTCAGATCCTAAACCCGTTGCAAGATGTTCCATTTTATATTATGGTGTTGGCCACATGCTAAATGACATCACTGCTTCCTGTTGGTTTACCTATCTATTGTTGTTCTTGACAGATATTGGGCTGTCACCAAGGTACATTTTTTTGTCAGTCATCACTTTGAACAGTCAAACTACTCGATTACTATTTCATTCTTCTTCTTTGATCTAGCTGCACATTTTCATTCCTAATTTATTTTTCAGTAAATTTTTTATTCTGTTGGTTTTGCATTGGATGTGTGTGAAATGAACAAGTCCAGAAAGAAAGATATATTGGTTTTCTAATGCAATTTTATCAGATTATAACCTTGTTAGAAAAATATGTGACCATTCCTAGACCACATTTAATAAGATTTTGGATGGAATAGTTTCTAACATGACACTTGAATTCAAGTAGCATTACTCCTCATTTTTTTGTGGGTTGTGAATTTTATGATTTGTCCATGCTTTGTATGGGCTTCTATGGCCTATAGTTTTGGAGGATAATTAATAACTCATTCTAAAAAATGAAAAAAGATCTTTATCTTCATTAAGAGGATTTTTTTTGCCTATTAAGTTTATTATCATCTTGGTTGACTTTTAAGTTTATTATTGTCCTATTACATAAAATGACTCAGAATATTGAAAATTGCAATTTATGATACACGTACACTACTCTGAAACTTAGTATCTCTTTGTTTACTCTGACGGCAATGCTTTAATAAGGAATTTTTGTCCAATTCTAATGGGTATTATATAACGAAGCTTTGCAAATTTTGATTGATCACAATTCTGTACATTCTATTTACTATGGAAGTTCCCAGGGGATTCATTAAAGGAATATTTCCGATAAAAATTGCCTAAGTTTTCGTGCCACTTCTTGTTGCTCTGATCGAAGAAAATAAATCCAATAGTCAACATGACGTATATGTATAACACACACACACACACACACACACACACACACACACATAGAGCAAGAGAGAGAGAGATGGACAGAGAGACAGAGAGATGGTGTGGTGATTTCTATTTTTTTAAAATAATCTGCATGATTTTACGGTCTGATTCTTTCCTTATAGAGAAAGTGAAAAGCAGTCCTCAGCTAGATTGGTTGCATCTTCTAGCATCTTGCCTTGAACCTTTCTGTTATTGTGACTTTAGGAAACAATGAAATAAGAAAGACGACGAGGACATTTCTAAGTGGTTTGTATATATTTGAGGACATAAATATACCACATGAATATCTGCTTTGAATGTATCTACTTTTTAATTTTTACCATAACAAATTCTCAGGGATGCAGCTACAGTGATGCTTTCAGGTCAAGTAGCTGATGGTTTTGCTACTATATTTGCCGGTGAATTGGTACGGGGAAATAATGTGTCATCTAACAGTTGTTTAAAGTACAGATATCTCATGATTCACAGACCATTAGTTTTCTCTAGATTGCACCCATTTCTTCATGTTATGTGTTAGAATTCTTCAGTTCTTTTCTGTTTACCTTTTCTTAATGTTATGTGGTTAATATGTCCAAAATTCATGAATAGGCATATTGGTTTGTGTAGCTCTTAGAAAATGTACAAGGATAATTTTCGTTTAACCTAACACTTGAAAGGCTACTTAAGTCAATTTGTATTTTACTGTTTTTGTTTTCCTTGAAGGAATCAGGATAGAAGGACAAGAAAGTAAATAACTAGAGATTGACAATTTCCTCATATTTCAGCTTAACATTGTCTTTAAGGCATGCTATTTATTTTTATAATTGTTTGCTTTATTTCTTGTTCTCTAAAAAAAAAAATTTCCTCTCTTTGATATTTCCATGAAATGGAAAAAGGCTAGCTTTTTATCAAATGTTTCTTATAATTGTTTTATAAATTTACTTTTGCTATTTTCTCCTTTATAAGTTCGTTTATAGTGAAGTCTAAGCGGAAGCGCGGAACTTGGGACCTTATCACCCACCATTTTTCCTCTAAATAATAGCTATACATTTTTGCACTTTGGATAAGTTTGTAAGTTTTCTCTAAGTCTTTTCTTTCAGTATTTTAAGCATTGTTAAAATATGTTGAATGATTTCCCCTGGTTCTAGATTTTGGTTAATTATTGTACTTGTTTGTTGTGATTATCATTCATTCTTTCTACTTGATAGATAGACAGATTTGGATATTTCAAAATGTGGCATGGTGCTGGGTCTCTTTTGGTTGCTGTTTCATTTTCTTCAGTTTTCGGCGGTTGCTTTCCATGTAAATTGTTGGCTAACCATTCAACAACAGTAAAGACTGTTTCATACAGCGTGTCGGCAGCAATCTTTAATGTTGGTTGGGCAGCTACTCAAGTTTCACACATGTAATTGTCTTCATTTTTAATTCCTGTCAGTTGAATTCTACATAGCATTCTTCTTATTCTTAAGAAAGAGGACAAAAACAGAAAGCATAATAGTTTTCTCCATATATAATCACCGTCAAAAATCATCTTAAGATTTCTTCTATTTTGTAACTGCTGAAACCCTGCTACAGTGCTGTCTACCAAAACTTTTTGAGCTTGAAATAGCTTTTCCAAAACAACAGGTGAAATTACTTGCAATAAGGAACATTTGTGTTTTCTTGAAGGTCCATGGTGAATTGCATCTCATTGAATTCAACAAGTAGGGTGGTGATGACGAGCTGTCGCAATGCTTTCACGATGGTAATTTTTGTATTTTTTCTTTGATGTATTCTTATCCCGTATACTTCTAATATAGCATTATTGAGTATGGTGCTTGTTTCTGTTTGTTGAAACTCTAATAGGTTGCCAATCTCAGCCTATATGTAATTGCTTTAATAGTGTTCAATGTCAGTAATGCCTCAACTAATGCTGATATAGAGAACCAGGTATGAGCTTACTTTGTATATGATTCTTAATCACCATTAAACTGACTTTTGAGTTTGTTTTTAAATTGGTTTGAACCTGCAGTACCGTTGGATTGCTTACTTGTCAATTATTATTGGTGGCTGTTTTGTGGGAATTTTTCACCTTGGCACCAAGGAACCAAGGTATGGCTAGATTTTTTGATTCTTCAAAATCTAATAAAAGTTTTTAACGAGTGAATATGCTACAACACATTGTAGCATGTCAAAGGGAACACTTCAAAACTTTTGCATATTTCTTTTCAATCACTAACTTTTTATTTGTTTTTTGATAATGATTGTAAGTGCGGAGATTGTTGATCTGCATCAAAATGAACCATGCCATCAGTTTCTTCTAGTTTGCCACTTGAATGCCACCATAGACTCATGCCTAATTCTAGTTTGTTGTATGCTAGGTAATTGGTTGGAGTGACTTATTTTTTCTTTATCATAGATTGAAGAGAAGTGGTTACGGAGATAGTTTTGCAAGGATATCATGGAATTATTGGTTCAAGAAACGCTTGTACTATCAAGTTGGTCTTGTATATATGCTTACTAGACTTGTACAGAATGTTTCACAGGTGAGCACACATTTACTTGCTTTTCCTCTTCATTGTTTATGATCAAGTTTCTGTTTTTATTGGAATATCCAGGTATTTCAGTTTTACTGTCTGTAACATGCCTTAAGCTGAAAGTCAAGGATATCTTGATTTTGTAAGTGGTGTATTTGCCACTTCTAGGATATTTTTTCACGGACAACTTTCACAAAGCACGTTTGCTAGAATTTGACATTACTCTTTATGAAACTCAGCTCTGATCTCATGTGCAATAAAATAAAGGAGAAGAGAGAAGGAAGTTGGCTATAAGGCCTAAATCTATAGATACAAGGACATCAAGGGTATTAGGGGTGTTATTAGTTTTGTTTAGTACATGCATTTATAATAATAGGACCATATAGACAAATAGGGATTCTCAAATATAATATATATAATATTCAATTGTAGAAGGACACATATAATACTAAAAATATTAGATGCTCAATTTCTACAAGATATGTTGGAACTCAATATCTCTCTGTTCTCCACTTGTGAACAATACTCATAGGTTAATGGTTTAATGAGTCTTAGTTCTTTAAGTTTTTGTGCCACTTCTTCTTGCTCTGAGCTTAGGAAATAAATTCAGCAGTCAGTTATATTTATATGTTTGTGTGTGGATGCATGTATACCAAGATACAGATAGATCGAGAGAGAGTGGTGATTACTGTTATTCTCAATAATTGTCGTGATTTTTGGTATGATTTTTTGTGAGAGAGAGAGAGTAGCAATCATTGACCAGAATAATTGCGACTTCTAGCATCTTTTCTAGAAACATTTTGTCACTGTGACTTTAGGAAATAATGAAATAATAAAAATGTCGAGGATGTGTTTAAAAGTTATATCTATATACTTGAGAGCACAAATATAGCAAAGGGAAAATCTGCTTCAAATGTTTCAACTTCAGTTTTATCAGAACAAATTTTGAGGGATATAGTTACAATGATCTTTCAGGTCAGATAGCTGATCCTTTGCTACTATATATGCTTATGAATTGTTATGAGGAATAATATGTCCTACAACATATTACAGTCCTTTAAAGTACAAATACTTTTTGGTTCATAGACCATTAATTTTTCTTTAAATTGCACTCATTTGTTATTGGCATGTGCTAGAATTCTTCAATCTTTTTCTTTTCTCCTTTTATAGCCAAAATTAATGAGTGGCAATATTGGCTCGTATATCTCTTAGAAAATACACAACAAAAGTGTTTATTTAAACTTAAGCTATGGTTGAGATGCTACTTAACCCAAGGTACATTTTCATCCAGTCATCACTTGGAATACCCAGACTACTTTGTGACTAATTCATTTTTCCTTACAGCTGCATATTTTCATTCCTATTTTCCTTTTCTTTTTTCTTTTGTTCATTTTGTTGGCTTTACACTGGTCACGCATGAAAAAGTCCAGAAGGAATGCTAAGTTGGTTTTCTGGAATTTTATCATAGTGTAACCTTGTTAGAATAATATATGACCATTCTTGGACCTTAGCTCTTTGATTGAATAGCTTTCGACATGGTATTTGAGGCTTGTATGATGAAAAAGAATCTTGAATTAAAGTACCAATGCCCTTACTTCTTAGTTGTTTGTTATTTACTGTGATTTCTCCGCACTTCGTATGAGGGTGAGAGATTTGTTACGCCTTAGGGGGAAGTTAGAATGGTCTATGCACAAACTTTCTTTTTGGCAGTCTTGCCTTCTCTCTCTCAATGTCAAATCTTATTTTGCTCAATATCTTACATCCTTCATTGCAGTCTATGGCTTATAGTTTTGGATGATAATTCGTAACTCATTCTTTAAAATGCAACAAATCTCTTATCTTACTTTTCCTTTTAGGACGAGGAGCTGGAACCTAGAGGTTGACTTTTAAATTCATTATCATTTTTTTATTCCTTAAAGTGACTCCTTGATGTTTTCTTTGTTTATGATATGCTGGAACCAATGTCCTCCACATAATCTCAGGGCAATGCTTTAATGAGCCTTAGTTCTTTAAGTTTCTATGCCACTTCTTCTTGCTCTGAGCTTAGGAAAGAAAGTGGAAGAAATTTTGAAGTCAGCATTAAACAAAGACATATATGTATGTGTGTGTGTGTGTGTGTGTGTGTGTGTGTGTGTGTGTATCAGAATGTGTGTGTGTGTGTGTCCATATAGATAGAGAGAGAGAGAGAGAGAGAGGAAGAG
The DNA here is from genome assembly GCA_026413385.1 of Erythroxylum gracilipes. NCBI lineage: Eukaryota > Viridiplantae > Streptophyta > Magnoliopsida > Malpighiales > Erythroxylaceae > Erythroxylum > Erythroxylum gracilipes. The sequence continues at coordinate 30,474 of JANZLC010000004.1, forward strand.
AGAGGTGATTGCTATTTCTTTTTTAATAATTGGCATGATTTTTCCTTAGTGAGAAAACAGCAACAGTTGGCCAGAATAGCTGCATCTTCCAGTGTCTTGCCTGGAAATATTGTCACTTTAGGAAATAATGAAATAAGAGAAATCATGTTTAAATGTTGTACATATACATTTGTTGACACAAATATAGCATAAGGAACCACGACATGGGAGAAGGATGAGCACATGCTTTATGTGGTTCCACCACAAGGCTTACATTTAGGGACATAAAGACCACAAGAATACCTGGGTGTGTGTTATTAACTAATAGTAGGACAATACAAACAAATGATGATATTCCAAAATATGATACAGAATATTTCACTATTGATTAGTTAAAATAATAATAAATACTAAATATTTAAACCTTTCAACTCTTCTAATTGATTCTTACATTGAAATTGCATCTTCTTTTTCAGGCATATCTTGCATCCTATGTTATCATTGACTTGCGAATGGCACAGTCAGCTAAAGCTTTGGTATGTGCATTGACTAAGCACCTTTGAATTGTATGCACAGAGAAGATTTTGATTTGAAAAGTTAACATCTTGATATCTGCTCTAACTGATTGAAACAGGTTCCTGCAATTATCTACATCAGCAGCTTCATCATATCCGTCATCATGCAGGTGCCCTTCAGAATCTATTGTTTGTCGGTAAGCTTTTCTTGTTCTTTGATTAAACATTAATCTCGATACATATTTATATTGCAGGAAATATCATGGACAGGTCATCATCTGAAGGCCTACTATTCTGCCGGTGGTATTCTTTGGGTCTGTTGTGGCGCAGGAATCCTCTTGATACCTAGAAGCCTGAGTGGTTTCATGTACATCATGTCAGTGTTTATTGGCATTGCAAATGCTCTAATGGCGGTATGATACGGTGTTTAATCTGCATCAATGGCATGAAGTACTGTGCTCTAGTTCTGTTGTCTTTCGTTGTAACATGTGAGATCAGGGTTCTGGTATTCCTGCGTGGTGTGATTATGCTCACCGTTATGACAGAAGGCTGTCATATTAGATATTTACCACTTTGATTTCAACTAAATTCCTTTAGCATCTCTGGCATTTGCTGCTGTTTCATCTTTTTTATCCCTTCGCTTTGCCAACTATAGGTAACTGCGGTGAGCATGCAAAGTGTTCTAGTTGGCTCAGATCTTCGTGGCTGTGCTTTTGTTTATGGATCACTGAGCTTCTTAGACAAGATTTCATGTGGGATTGCTCTTTATGCTCTCCAGTCATTTCAGAGTGAGTTTTTCTCTTTGATTTTCAGTGCCTTGCGATGGATCTTTCCTTTAATTTCTTGGCTTGTAGCTAAAACCAACAAGTAATAATGTCCAAATGTTTTAATTTCATGTTACACTTTAGAAAGCGTGGACCATAACAAAGCAGTACATATTGAGTTAGACCATCCAAGCTGACTTTTGCTGTCTTTTCTCGTGGTAGGACTGGTTTCATGATACAAGACCTTGTAGATGCATTTATTCAACCTTCTTTTGTGAGGCAATAACAGATTACTAGTGGAAGTTCTAAACTTATACACAGGATTAGAAAAGAAAACTGTAAGCAAAGAAATAAAACACAATGGGAAGAACATATATAGACAACTGAACATCATGCAAGAAATAAAAAAAGAAGATGAAAATCTTAATCATGGACATGGATCCATGCATGTGATTGGACTTTGATCAAGTCCAATAAATTTTCTCGTGCTACTCAAGGGAAACAATCTGTAAGATATTCAATCTCCCATTGAGCATTTTGCCAAACACCAGACCCTTTGATGTATGGATGTAATGTTCTAATGTTGCTTGGCATGACAGTTGAATATTTCTGTGGAAATTTTGCCAATTTGAGTCCCAGTTTTTATGTTGATCACAAGTTTTAAACAAGCCTAACAAAAACAACTTTGATGCAGGTACAACACCAAAAGTTCAGGATAACCTTTCTGGTGGTTATATTTCAGTCACGAGATATGGTTTAGGCCTATTTCCAGCCTTTTGTTCTCTCGCTGGAGTGGTTCTTACTTATACTATGAAACTCCACACCCGACATTCGAAGTCCTTGATGGAGCCACTACTGGAGTAATGTGCAGCGGCTATATTCATGATAGACAACAACTAGTTTTGGACGAACTTCCAAACTTCGAGTTATGATCGACTGGGGTGCCATGACATTCGTTTACAAGCCAAAAGAAAAAATATTTTTCAACTGATAAATTCAACCACATTGTTTTTAACAGCAGTTCGAGAAGGTTATAGGATATTGTACTGCTGTTGAATGTTGTAATATATTATTGCCATTTTTTCCAAATGATGTTTATATATGAATGAAATAGAAAATGTCAAAAGTATCTGATATAGTTGATCGCTTTAATTGATTAGGAAGTTCTTTTTTCATTTTCTTCGTTGCAGGAAAGTCTAACATTTTGATCACATTTATAACTTCCTTTTGGTTATTTGTCGTATTTTATCTTCTTTTTTATTTGGTTGGATTAAAGAAGTAATATATTTTGTAGTTATTATGTTGACTTAAAATAAAATTTTTATTTAACTTCTCACGGTTATATGCACGTCTAAATACACATACTCCAGTTCTGCCCTATAGATTGTAATTATGTATATATGCGCAAGTTAACTTGCGAGTTTTTAGAATCTTAAGCAAATCAGTTAAAGGGGGTCGCCCTAAAATCCTCTTAGCTCCTTCAGGTTTTTGGAAATAGGCTACTGTTTCATGGTGGCCTAAGTATTTGACCCGACTCAAAAAAATAACACTTCTTCAAGTTAAGCAAATAATCCATTAGTTCTCAAAATGGTCAGTACCTCTCTCTCTTAAACAGTGTTGGTGTTAATTTAGTGGTGCATTGTAAATCAATGTCTTTGAAAAATACCGGTGTGTCCTTTTTTAACATTGGTTTGAACAAAGTTCTCATAAGTGATTGAAATGTAGTCGAGGTATTCATTAATTCGAAAGGTATGATAAAAAATTCATGATAACCAAATTTTAAATCTAATTTCAAAAATAAACAAGTTCTTTTAATTTACCAAACAATTTGGGTAGAAAGTAAGAAGCTCGTGTAGGATCAGATCACCTATTTTTGTTATTCTATTATATAAAAATTTACCCATTCAATAAATAAAGCCTACAAAAATTGAACAACTGAAAACTTTGGAAACAGAGGATATTGCGTATGTTGATCCTATTCAGCACTTGATAATCAATAAAGAACCTCCTATTTTCATCTTTTTTTCTTACCTGACCAGGAGCACCAAACTCAAAAACTTTCATCTTTTTTCTTATTTGACCAGGAGTAAGAAATTCAAAAATAAATTGACATTGAGATGGATAATTCTGACATTCCGTATTTCTCTGAACAATTTTTCGATCTCATCCTTCTAAGTATAAGAATATCGGTAAACCGAACATTAACTAGAGCAATACCGGAGTTGAGATTGATCTCTGACTCCTCTCTCTCCAAAGTAGGAGTTCATTTTGCTACTAAACACTCAAAACTCATCGATCACTCTTTTGTATTTCCCTTGGAACCTATCCTTCTTATCCCTTTACTGCCATGTTCTAGTCAGCCTCTGTTATGTGATGTTCATAACCATGTATTTGTAAATTTTAATAAGGTTTTAAGTCTTGATTGCTGCTAAGTCAACTTCATCACACCATTAAACTTTGTACGGTCTGTTTATATGATTTCTAGATGGCCACTGTAAGTTATTAACAAGGCTTGCAGAATTTGATTGAAAGTTCATCAGCCAGGGAGAAGACAAGCAAAGGATCTTCAATTCTTCAAGACTACTGGATACATCATATACTGCAATAAGAGTCGGGATTAAGCGGGAACTAGAAAGAAGGCGTTTTGTTTCCTCACGCATAGAAACTATTGAAAAGAGTTCCGAGTCATCAAATATTGCCGATATATCTGTCTTAGTGATGTTATGAATAGTCTCAATCAACTCAGAACAGGATTTTTACTTGCATTTAATGGGGCAGATACATTTCATCTAGACACATTTAAACTTGACCAGATTACCAGGAGATTGTTAGATTCTTACAAGCAATAAGACAAACAAGTACTCAAGTAGTGGCTCAGTTGGATACTACTCCCTGCAACAAGGCTACCATCGACCATCACCAGCTCCTAAATTAGAGTGAAAGACAGATTACTGAAGCCCACTATATATGACAATACAGAGCAGGATGAATGGTTCCTTATGGATGAATGAAATGGATTATGCATGAACGCAAAGTGTGGCTACAAAGGCTGGGGGTCCATATGCTAATAACGGATAAATGTTTCAAGAGGCTGACTATATCAATCCTGCCACTAATAACTAGAAAGATCAGAGCAATCATTCATGAGATTTGCGACTTGAAATTCAGATTAGAAACTTATAGCTTTTGCATTAACAGACAACAAATTGTACAGAAGAATATGACAAGTCTTACTAACAACAGTCATCTTGAAACCTCTAGCTATTAAAAGCTATATTCCACCATTTGAACTCGATATTATCCATCCAAACGCCACTGAAACTCTTTCACCAGATCAACAAACATCTTATGCGTAAAACCAGTAATTCTTGCCCATGAATATCACAGATACAATCGAAATAAATCCTAGCTTTATGAACTGTTAACTTTGGATGGATGTTTGCATTCTGCACCCTAGTGAGAACTAACTATGACTCAAATAGAATGGCCTGATTAGGCAAAAACAATACTCCTCAGACTACAAAACTGAAATATCATCCGTATTGTGAGAATTGTTGATGATGCATGCCAATGACAATGATGATCAAAACGAGATGATAATTATTATGTGCAGGAAATCCAACAAATTTAGGAAGGAAAACTTTTGATACCTGCCGCCACACATCATCCAAGTCATGAACTGTGGTAAAAAGAATTGCAAAAAGAAACGAGCCAGGTGGACTGAAGGTTTTATAATCCTTAGAGTTGATAGGTACTGGGAACAAAAGTAACGAGCATGACCAAGATTTTATCTTTAGCAACGTGATATCACATAAGAAAACAAGGTAGCTAAAGACTTACTGAAAGGGGGGCACATCTAAATTCCATGTAAGGTTGGTAAGCTGTGAGCACTTTTGATGCCATTCGACTGGCTGTGTGCACTGCAGTAACCCGGAAAATTCTTTTCCTCTCATATCTATTCCAAACGAAGCCATTAGAACAGACTTGAATAACAATTCTACTTAAAATAATTGAATGTCCAATAAAAGGTTAAAATCAGATGGATGCTATGGCCGCACAATTTTTTATCATTGATGCAAGAAGTCTTCTTTATAGCTGTTTTGTGAAACCTCCTCATAAGAATGTATAATGCTTCACAGATCCAATGAAATTTTAATATATAGCCCTAAGGTTTACCTTCTAAGTGCAGCAACAATTTCACCACATTGTTGAATATCTGCACTACTTGAAGCAGCACACTTGTCAAGCTCAAGTATTAGTTGGTAGCAGTCCTGTAGAAAACATCGAATACTCAGTTAACCTATTAGCATTCAGAGAAACTGCATAAATCCCTTTTCACTATTTCAATTATAAAGCAAATGGAACTGATAATCAGCAAAACGATCTCAAAAATTTTGAATACTTGAAGAAACGAATGCTCATAATTCTATTCAAACTGTCCAGTGGGAAATATTCGTACAAATTATTGCTTTCACTCTAACTCTAAGCCACAGTATCTGAAGTATCTAATAGGCAGATGTCAAGAAATGAAGGAAAATAGTACTAATATCAATTACCGTGGGATGAGCAGTTCCTATACGCATTAAACTGAGAGGGAAAGAAATGAGAATTTCGTTTCATCCCTGGAATTCTAGTTCTGATAATTTAGAAAGCCTAATGCCTTTCACAACCAACTCACAATTCTATACAACAAAAACAGACCTCTATTGCCATGCAACCACCTTGGCCCAGATTTGGCTGCATAGGATGAGCAGCATCACCTAAAAGAGTAACCTGTCCAATACCCCAGGTGTAGATCATGTCTCTATCATAAATGTCCCTCTGAAGAATCATGTTGTCTGGTGTTTCAGTTATTAGCTCGGTCACTTCCTTGCACCAATTAGCAAACAATCCCAGGAGTCGCTTCTTCTTGTCTGTGGAATTTTGCGAACACTAAGGGCCGGTAAATATTTCAGTAAAATATGCATGCAAAGAGTACGTATGTTACTGAAAAATTGATAACGTACAGAATACAACATTGCCTTTTGAAGAACTGGAAGTCATTGGAGGTTCCTTGTGGAAAGCATACCATTGCATCTTGCCATGTCCAACATCTGAAGCAACAAAATACTGGTTCAATCCTAAGAACACCCGGTACCTTCAAACAAGACACCAACATGGTCCAGTAGTCATTCATTTGTCTTTTTGTGGATGAAGAATTATAAGAGTACATGAAATTCAAAAATTAATTAACCTTGCAAGATTAAAGACGTAACATACCCAATGGTATCAATATATGCTGGAGAAAAGTTTGCTAGTCCGCTGTAACATGTATAACCTGAATAATTCGCATGATCGGGTCCAAAAAGCTTTGATCGCACCTTGTACAATGCAAAACATGGTATGAATATATAAAGAAAAGAAAAGGAGAAGTAAAAGGGATAAGTGGAAGCTTTTAAAATGAGTAAATGAAGAAAAAAGAAGAAAACATATAAATACTGAGAAGATTAATCCTACCCTCGACCAAATTCCATCTGCTCCAACTAAAACATTGCCTTCATATTCTTGTCCATCATCAAGGACAACTGTAACCTGAGAGACCAGGAGGAAGAATGATCATGATAACTATGTAATCGTTGGAAGTTGGCTGTTTTGATTAAAATATGTTTGAAGATTTGGGTAATTAGTGCTCGCACCTTGCCAGAGTTTTGAGTGAAGTCGACAACTTTGGAATTGTTGAAGACGATGTCTGGACCTACTGCATTGAGCAGTATATCTTGCAATGCCATTCTACAGATGACTCTAGTAACAGGAAGCCCCCTCTTTACTGCTGGAGTGAAAAGATCGAATTTAGTAAACCTGAAATAAGAACAAGATCATGAGGTATCGAGAATAGCGTCACCAACTTCAATATCAAAATGAAATTTTAAAGGGAAAAAAAAGTTTGAATCAATTAAGATGGAAGGTATTATATTTAAAGGGATTATATAGCATACCAATGACCAGAGAGACCATCAGCAAGACCATTGATACGGTCACCAGTAACACAGGAAGCTTGAAAGACTTGTTGGGCAACATCATGATCGATAGCTTGAAGAAGACCCAAAGCACTACTTAGGAGTTGTATTGGGCCCCTGTGCCTACCTTCCCCTCTTACAGCACTCAAATCCTTCTCAAATACCATTACCTCATACCCTCTTCGTTTTGCCGCCAGAGCCAATACCAATCCTCCAATGCCCCCACCTGATATTAAGATCCGAAGACTACCACCACCGCTCGTAGTCCTACTCCTACTATAGGGAGAAAACGCTTCACTCTGAGGAGCACCAGCTTCACATCGACGTGAAACCACAAAGTCGCCAGAGGCTTTGAATCTCAACTTCAACTCAGTGTTGGTGGAACATGCTGAAGAAGAAGCAAGCCCGAGTGTTGGCTCTAACAACAACTTTGCCATGAATTCCGTTGTTTCTCGTGAGAGGCAAACGCTCACATACTTTTAAAAGTCACTTTAACTACTTTAGTGCTCATCATAATCACCACCACCACCACCAAAGTCCACTACCGCCACCACAAGTATTGCACATACAAAAAGTCAAAAACTGTTACCTTTTTCTTTGATGGGTTGGCGTCTGCCCTTCTAAATATACGCTTCCTTTATGTCTGTTTTTTCAGTTGGTGGACTTCAAGCTAGAATATTATTTCTTAAAAGACAGTATGCAATCTAATGATATTTCATCTGTCGAATAGTGAACTAGTATTTGGATCAAAGGATAGTGAAGTTCGATGGAGAGAGGTGCTCAAGCTCAACCATAGCATCTGGGAATCTCAAGGCTCAAGAGAAGATGTGAAGAGTTTCCGAATTAATTGATGTACATATGATTCATCTCCTCCAAAATATTAATAGATAAATCTTTGAAAAATTAAAAAAAAAAAGTGAATCCAAACATCGATGACCATAATAATATAATACAAGTTAGAAAAGAATACAAGATCCCAGCCAGTTACTGGTTGACGTAGGCCAAACAAGCCCAAATTGGAGTCACTTTTGCGTATCAAGCTGCTGCCAACAAGAACGTGAACATTTTCAAAAAAAACACAACATGATGAAAACTTTACATGTCTTCATGGATGAAGTTTTGTTTTGAGAATCCAAATGAACATACAAAGATCAATTCTTTCCAATGAAGAAGCTTCTTCACCGGCTCCTAAGCAAGCAATTTGCAACACCATTAGTTGTAAGACAAATACAAAACGACTAATTACACAAACTAATTCCCCGAATCTGATCACTACTGGCACCTTTCCAATATGCTAACACTGTATAAAACTTTTACCCCTCACAAGGAAAAGGAGTTTAGAAACTGACCTAGAGAACATTCTCACAACACCTACCCTCAACAACCCAAACCACCATAAGAAAGAAAATATCAATCATAGAGATCAATCTTCCAAAGAGGAAAGACATAAAAGAACCATCAAACAAAAGGGAAACGTTAGGTGTTCAAAACTATTGGAGGTTTCTCGCCTTCTTTGCTGACTCTAATCACGAATAATCACGAATATTCTCTTCCACTAGCCCCTGAATCACGGCAATGGAACCTATATCCATAGGCATAACCAGTTCCATCAGTCTCTATCCATTGCTAGGCCATAGTGGTGGCCACGCTCATCTGTTTTAAAAACAAAATCCCCGTCAACAAAAGCCTGATGCTTTGATCATGGACTGTTTGGTAAATAGTAGATCCCCATTCAATGATTGGCTATTGTAGTAAATCGTCATAATAGTTTGTACACTATAAAATAGTGGGAGAAACGAAAGTCATTTCACAAGTCAATTAAGATTCCATAAATACTCTTTTGGATTCACAAACTTTAGGCCCTCACAAGTGAAACCAGAGACTTTAATCTGACAGAGTCGTTGAGACTGCCTAGATTAGTTCGAAATTCGAGATATAGCATATAACAGTATACTGGTTTCAGAGAAAAGCGAAGTGATGATATCAGATTTTTATCAAGTCAGAATCCCTTCTATTTCTTTCAGAGATAGTCTTTGCTCAGCCAACCTAGAAGGCTCTGTGGCATTATTATTAAGTTACTATTTCACCACAATAGCTTAAGCTGTTGTGTGAGGCCAACTTAATTGGTTTTATATATTTACTAACACACTCTTTCAAAAGAAAGCCTTTTGGGCTTGAAACTTACACAGGCTCACTCTACCTTGTGCTGAGTAATAGGTGAGTGGTAGGATTTGAACTCACGACCACTTGATCATAGAGACTCTGATACCATATTAAGTGACCATTTTACCACAATAGCTTAAGCTGTTATGTGAGGCCAACTTAATTGATTTTATATATTCACTAACAATTATCATTTAGCAGGGTCCTGAAAACTAGCCAATTTTAAAGTTGCAAATAATCTCCCGAATAGCAAGCATGGAATAAAGGTACCACTGTCACCATCAGAAATATCTGCAATCTTTGTGATTGCCTCAATAAGTGCTTGTTCATGTTCCTACATAGAGAAAATGTTTCCAATTATTTAAGAGAAGTTAATACAATAAAATGATCAGAATAAGTCAAGAGTAGGCAAGAAGGCTGATTACTCATCAAACCTTCAGCATCTTCTTTGCTTTATCAACCTCAAGAGGATCAGGATGATTTGCACCAAAAACTCTTTCAACCTGAACATAATGACCAATGAATACCATTTATTTAGATTAGAGCCAAGCCAAGGAATTCATCATTTTAATCAAGCTCCTTTCCCTACCTCCTTGATTAGTGTATCTGTGTGGAGGATATGTATATCGCCCGGCATCTTCTTTCCAATCCCATTTTGAGATGGAAACAAATCTTTTCTTTGACCTTTTGAGACACCTCTACCTCTTCCCACACCTGGAACAATTTCCCGTTCTGTAGACCTACTCATCCCTTGATTGAATCCACCATAACCCCCTCGACGAGAGCTTACTGGTTCCCTGCCTTCCCACTGTATATCCTCGGGAGAAATCTGCAAGAGAAAAGAAAGATGCCATAAGCTCAAGTGTAGTTCTTCGCTACATATTCGTTACAACTTTTACAACCATTAAGAAACAAGATAACTTTTTTGATAAGTATTGGAATTAATCCTCGAGACACTATAATATGAAGGATGCAACCCTTTCATAATAGGTCATAAAACTAGTTCCTCGCATCAAGATGTGCAGCATGGATTTTGCAATTCTAAATCTGCTTCTGCTACTGTGTCAATAATCAGTTTCAACACTGATCCAGCCAAACAAGCACGAGAAAAAATAACAATATAGCATGTGTCAAAATTTAAAATTGCTCTTAATTTTGTTCTCAAACCAAATTTCAATAGGCTCTAAGAAGTGACTATCACACCATGGAACAATTACTTCATACTCAGGTTGTTTATCCGCTATTAGGCTCTGCAAACATAAGATGTGAAAGCATGTAGCTATATGATTTTTAAAAGGCAAAGTAGTGGCATAAAAGCACATTTATACAATCCCTCAGGCATGGAAGGCAAAGCAAGAGATATACCTCAGCGAGATTAACCCATTCCCAAGTCTCATTATTTGTTCCCATATCATATACTAGAGCATGTCTCCCCTGACAATAGCCAAGATTTCAGTTACATGACATTTCAGGATAATGTGGACTTAATCAAGAGTCATAATACCTCAACTGGGTTATAGTCAGTTATAACAGCTTCATAAAAGTTATTGTCATCAGGCCATCTGGTCCTGACCCTCTTTCCAATCAATGAATCAGATGCAGCTAACTCAACAGTGGGGCCAGAAGATAACCTATTAGCAGTCTGACCCCTTCCAGAAGGACCTGATGATGGGTAAGGAATAGAATTCATTGATAACGAACCTGGCAAACCCTGAGAAACATGTCAAAGAAAGGAAACAGATTGAAGGAAGTAGAATTATAAATAGTTTTCAAATCAGAGGTTTCTCAAATCCAGTCTTTTATCATGGTTCTTCAACTCACATTTTTTTGCTTCTTGCCCTCAGATCCTGTAACAGGTCTACGTTTAACACCGGGAACTGATGAAGATGGCTGGTGTAATGAAGAAACTGCTTGAGGGTGGAACGATGGAGCTGGTCCTCCAAAGGATTGAGAAGGTATTGATGTGCTTATCTTCTGTTTCTTTCGAGAAGCTGATACAGTGGGGCTGGGTACCGGATCATGAACAGCTTGACCAGTATTAAGCATGCCAGATTGAATCCCACCACCCTGCCTCCACTCCCTATTGCCATAACTCATTACAGTATGAAAGACAAAAGTAACCAACACTTGCTATTTGCTAATATCAGAAAAGCAGGTACAACTCTTCTTCCGAAAATAAATCTTTTTTCAGATTTTTGTCAAACCTTATTCTATGTATTACGTCATCCGCATTAACCCGACCAAGAAGCTCTCTATGCTCCTCGTTAGACAACCTTAACTCCTTTCTGAGTTCTGTTATCAAGCTTTCCTTTTCCTGAAGAAGATATATTTCAAGTGGAAGTTATTTAACTTGACTAGATAAATTTGAGATTGCTAAATTCTTAAAAGCAATAAGACAAAGGTACCCAAGTAATGGCATCAGCTTGAGCTTTAAAGGCTCTTAGAACTGAACTGTACGCTTCTCGCTCAAGTTGGTGGATTTGGGTCTCCATGTCATTTTCACCACACATTCTAGTGTATGGGACAGAACCTGCCATTGGTCTTCCATTTCCGGCAACACAGCCACCTTTGGGGATTCTATTTTTATGTGATGGCCGAAGATCATCATCAGTTCCTAGATTAAAGAAAAAAACAAGTTCGTTGAAGCCCATTACACAACAATTTATGAATGCACAGAAGAGAATGCCCGGTTCCCTGTGTGTGCTTAAATGGCCTAAGCATGAAAGGAAGTGAAAACACTGACAATGAAGCCTCTCGTAAATGGATATCACAATCAGCTTGTGAGGTTTAACCACTGTGCTGATAACAGATAAAAGTTCCAAGAGGCTGACAAACCAATAACTTCTGAGTAATCATTCATGAGAAGCCAGACCTGAAAACTTCTTTCTTGTACTTTGTGGCACCAAATTCAGATGAAGACAACTTAAAGTTTCTTCAGCAATTGACAATAAAACCAACGGTAAAATGTACACAGCATACGCGAGGAAGGTAGTAAAACTGAGGAAGACACATATTAGAAAAGAAGTAAAATTGAAGGTTAAAACGTTCTTAGATAGGTCGTTACGAACTGTAAGAAGTCAAGAATTGCAGAACTACAAACAATTTAAGGACCAAAAAAGCTAGCGTCCATAACCAAAATATTGGAATAACCCACACGAAAACAAGCAAAGAGGGAGGTGGCATTAAACCATGCATGAACTCAAAATATACGCCAAAAAGCCTTCCAAGGGTAGTTTAACAGCCTTGACTCTCATCAACTAAAACTCAAAACCTTGAAATAGAGAATAAAACAGTTATCTGACCCAGTACCATGTTTTTCAAATAAAAGGGTAAAAGCAACTCCCAAATGTGTATATTAGGTGCTATTTTAAAGCTTTAAAACCTTACTATCGCCTTATCAGAAGCACAACCCATTCACAATAACTGCGAATTAATAAAACTGAAGCACGCTTATAAGCAACAAAAAATTTGTGCTTGTTGGAATTGTGAAGAAGAAAATGAATGGTCTCAGAGAGCCAAACTCACCACTGCTATCGTTGGTTTCGTAGTCCATAGCCAGTTTTGCTTGGCTTTGCTTTTGTTACTTAAAACCCCACAGGTAAAAGGAATCAATCTGAAAATAGTGAAGGATTCCCGAAGGTGAAAGAACGTCCGACAAAGCAATGCGCTACTGTTTGGGCTGAAGCTGAACCACAGAAAAATAGCTGCAGAATAAAGCTTTCGTCTTTTCACCTCTTCACCAAAAGTTGTCTCATTCTTCGTTCAAACACACACGGAGCTGAAGAGTGATTCCATTCGATTCGATCTGCTGAAAATAAAGAATAACAGCTCCACGCTGCTCCCCGTTTATTCATTTAATAATCCATTACTCTTGTTCCAAAAAAGTTTGAATCGGGCCCAGTCGCAGACCCGACCACCGCTGGAGGATTGAATCACGGTCTGATCCTGAACAGTCCCCACACAAAGCGGTCCATTTCTCCCATTTCTGAGAGTCGAACCTAGGACCTTGTTCCAACTGACCCTGTATGTTTACCACTCAGGCAACCCGTGCGGGTAATAATAATCCATTACTCTCACTCTACCTGGTGTCGTACTGTACTATAGATTGGCAGTTTATTGTTGTTCGTTAATCAATTAAGGGTACGCGCCTGTTTAAGTGAATTTTATCTTAATTGGATCTTCTGATGTTTGGGCTCAACTCTCGTACCAAAGTCCGAAGTGTTTCTATTTCTCCAATTTGATTTCGCAGATTTGTAGTTTTAGCATTACATGTAAACAATACAACTACATATTTTTCGTTGGCTTACTCAACCTAAGTCATCTTCAAATCCTTTATCAGGGAAATGGAACATTCACTTACCAACAAAGATATGATTTATAACCCACTATTTCACTCGGAATGCAGAAATGTTTACAACTGTAGTCTAAGAACACACTTAATTATCGCCGGAACAGTAAAATATCCACTGACAAAAACACAACAAAGGCCACTACACCAATTACTTCCAACACTCCCCCCTTTCTTCGTCTGCTGCTTGAGCTAGAAGCCCGCCCATCCGGCAGGTTGAGTGGCAGGTTTGTTCTCTACAACCTTTGGCCCACCGGAGTACTGAGAAGAATTCATTCCTTCACTATTAATAGTGGGTCTTGGCACCTGACCACTTGCTGCAGGAGCAGCCGAAAACCTCTCAGTTTCAAAACCCCAAGAGTCAAAATCTGAGGTCAATGGAGCACCATGTTTCTTCTGATTCACATTTTTGGAACGAACTGACCGGGGGATCCGGCCATCGGAGAAAGGCTCGGGATCATCTGAAAAAGCCTGCCATTGTTTAGGCTCTGGTCCTGGAGTATTCCTCTCTGGTTTTTCTTGCTGTGCAAGCAAATATACATATTGTTAGCAACATGAATAGATGGACATGCATACACTGCAATGCATTGCGCAAATCATTACCGCAGCAGTTACAGAGGATTGAATTCTTGGGGACACTTGAGATTTATTAGGGGATGGAGTTCTAGCAGCTAGAACTTGCTTGAGCTCATTTATCTCCTGTCTCTGAGACCGGCAAATAGCTGATAGCTTTTCAAATTTGGATGTCATTTCAGCTTTCTCAAAATTTGCCTGCTTCAGCTGTTCTTTAAGCCTCTCTACTTCAGCCTCTAATGCGTCGGTTCCAAATGATATGTTACTAACTCCGGACTTCAGCTTATTATTGTCAAAATCGGCGACAAAAGTATTAAAAGACTCATTTCCGAATAGGGAAGCACCATCAGCTTTTGACATTTTTGGCTTCTCCATGCCAGTGTCTACATCTTTGCTGAAGAAATTTACTTCAAAGTCCTTGGACAAACCATCCACAGAGACATGTGATTTACCTTTCATGTTTCTCTGACTGCCAAGACTATGCGCATTTCCGTCTCTCAGAGGGCTACTTTTAATATTTGAAGCATTATTTTCTGGTTGACTTCTTGATTTGCTATTTATAGGTTCTTCATCAAACTTAGGTCCGCTCTTTTCTTCAACAAAGACAGACTCCTTTGCATGCTGCGTGGCCCAGAACACACCAAGCTGGGCTGCATCTTTTTCAACCCCAGATGAAGGTGGGGGTGGTGGACTTCTGTGAGGCATTGGTGGCGACCTATTTGCTGTCTTCGAAGCACCTAACAAGTTGTTATAAAGATACCAAAATCACACCCACAGGTACCCCCATTTCACTTGGAAGCTATCAAGTCCATCATATCTAGAATTCTACTGAAAAGTAAAACATGTACTAAGCGTTTTTTTTGTTCTATGTTTGAAATGTTGTCTTCAATAAAACAAAGCTTACAGCTAAGCTAAAAAACTGATTAACTTATATACTCAATAAACAAGATGATTCAGTTCGATAGGAGATTTGCTAACCTTCAGGCACAACAGTTGACTGCATTTCAGGTGGCCTATCAGGCAATGACTTCTGTAAGTTAGCTGGTAACTGCTCATTAACACGAAACCAGACCTGTCATCACGGGGAGAATCCCACCATCAGTAAGAAAAAAAGTTAGAATCTCTTCATATTACAATGCCACTGATGTTGCTGATCTAAAACTAACCTAAGTTCATGGAGATGAATTGCCAATCAAGCAAAGCGCTTGCCTGCGTGATGTCTGGTCTGTCATCTGGTGAAGCTTGAAGCATGTCTCTGATTAAGTCTGTTACCACTGAGCTGTACTTGGGTACATCTGGGATGCGGTAATTCCCATTTAAAATTTGGAGCTTTGATTCTCCATCAAATGCATTTTTGAAGTAGCAGATGCGAAAGAGTAGACACCCAAGAGCCTGAAAAATCACAAGGCATCATCACCTTTGCCATGATTGGGAATTGCTAAATTGTTCATGATCCAATGAAAATAAGAAATCATGTCAACTTACCCAGATATCTACCTTCTCACTGATTAGATCCCTTCGAAACAGATCCCACATCTAAATCAGGAAATGAATAAAGCATGACATCAAACATCTTAAGATAAAATTCCACAAGCTCATACGTGCACATGCACACATACACACACAAACATAGGCATTTTTGAAATATTTCATGAAGCATAGTTCTTTAGGAAACCTCTGGGGCTCTATAAGCAGGGGTAGTGTGTTTCCTGATATTGTCTTCTTCAATACCCATTTCTTCAGGCTTCTCAAAGCGTTTGTGATTGGTAGAAGAGCTTCCAAAATCGCACAACTTCCACGATCCATCAGAGCCCAGGAGAAGATTCTCAGCTTTTAGATCTCTATAGAAGATTTTTTTAAAAAAAAAAAAGACATAAGAAGTATGTTAGACACACGGGGAAGGAGAATCCATAGCGAAGATCTTAAGAGTGTTAACTGCTATTAGATTCCTAACATGTTAGAAGTTGTCTCTGTTGACAAAGGAAGCTTAACAGTTTGAAATGGATTCCCTGATAGCACCAAAATAAGAGCCAAGCTGACAGCCTAATGATAATTCACAAGTATAAATCAAGAGTGTCATAGCAACCAAACTATAGATACAGCCCACACAAAATTCAATATAAGTAGAGCAAGGACTAAAGCATGAGTGTATGCAAGTGTTTACCTGTGAGCAATAGGTGGGGACTGGCAATGCATAGCAAAAACTGCATTACAAACATCTCTGAAAATGGAGAGGATCTGTTTCTCCTCAAAAAAAGCAGCAGCACCTCTGGAGTCAATGAGAGTAACAAGAGACTTGTCACAAAATTCCATGACAAGGAGGGCTTCCTTGGTCCTTCCCATATCCAAAATGGCATGGGCGAGAAGAGAGACAACATTGGGATGCCCTTTCAACGATTTCATCACATGGATCTCCTTCTTCACTAGTTCCAGAGATTCTTCATCATTGCATATCATGTGCTTCAATGCGTATTGCTTTGAAGGACTCAGGGCATCCCGGGCAAGATACACGCATGAAAACCCTCCCTCCGCTATAGCATTTCGTATTTGAATCTTTAGATTCCCAACATCTACATACCGACCTTCCAGACCTGTTGCTTCCTTTTGCATAAACGGTTTGAACCTCCACATTTTTATATTTTTTTCGGTTATAGGCACTAAAAAAAGAGCTGCACAACAATAAATATGTAGGAGGGAAATTAACCAAAAAATGAAACAAGATACTTGTTGCGGACTGCCAAAAGAGAGAATAAAGAAAACTAAGGAAATCTCCAAAAGTAAATGTAAGGAAGACCTTTACGAAGCTTGTCTAGCTTCAATTAAGTTGTAGTAATACTTCGTTATCTGAAATGAATAATAAGAAGGGGGGAAAAAAAACACTACTGGAAACTGAAAAACACATGGAGGTAGAGGAGTGTGGATTAGATTGCATAAAACAAAGTGAATTTTTGATAGGACACGATTGGCAGAAATTGAAGCATTTACATAGAAACAAACATAGCAGAACAAGGAAGATCCGTTTGATCTATGCGTAGTGTAGTAGTGATTTGCAGTAGACAAGCCAGATCCATGTGATAAACAAATATCTGAAACCCGGATTACCGTTCCTTATTAATCTTTCCTCAATTCCGATTCATATACAAGTAAATGAACAGAAAAAGGACAAAAAACAAAGAAAGAATCGAGAAGAAATGTACCTGTGGTGGGATCGGAATGAAGTAGAAGTAGAAGGAAGTAGGAAGGCCTTTTTTGTTAATTCTACTCAAGGAAAGGCAAACAGCATATAGATCTGAAGGCAGGCGAGCAGTAGATTAGTAAAGTAGTAACCAATCTTAACCTATTTCTTCAATACCTAAACACGTTTGTCTCTAGAAACGGAGACGCGGAGATGCAGGGAGCAGAGCGGGAGTGGGACGGCAATCGTGAGAAGAAAGACGGGAAATTTATATTTCCGGTCAAAAAAAGAGATATGATAATTTGAGGTATACTTTTGACCAAATTAAAGAGACATTTTATATATATGGGAATACCATTTCTTACCTTACCTTACCTTGCTTAAGTCCCACTCAATTAAAACAGTTTTGTTTATATTAATTAATTCCAAAAAACAAAAGTGTCTCTAGATCTTATGGTCTTGGTCTCCTTAGGCCCAGAACCAAGGAAGGCTTTGGGCACTTTTTCCTCGAAAGCCCGCAAACAAAAGATCTCATAAAAATAAAAGGGGCCCAATTTATGACGGACCAAATATATCTGATAATTACATCAAGGGGCCCAATTTATATTAAGATACCGTTGGGAACCTTTAAGTCCAATAAGAGAAAACTTAGTCCGTACAATTTCATTGAGTTGTTGGGCTTCTGTAATTGTAGGACCGACCAAATATATCTGATAATTACATCAAGGGGTCCAGGTTCAGACCCATTCATAACTAGGGATGACAATAGATTTTTAGCTCGATTAATATCCACACTACCCGACCCAATAGATTTAGATATGGGTAATAAATTGTAAAAATCGATGGATATAAATATGGATATGAGTTGAGTTATAAAAAATAGATATGGATATGGTTAGAGTAAAACCTGAACCATGAATACCCATATCATACCCATTTTTTATTAACTCTTTTTTTTATATTTTTTCTTGAATATTTATAGTTAAATATAATAAAATATTAAAGTTTTATAAGAAGAAACAACTTTAAAATCTCTACTTTACTCCTCAGTGCTCACATTTTTCACCATATTTTATTTTCTTATAGGATATGGAGATGAAGTTTTAAATGTTGTGGAGTTCACGCAAAGACAATTTAAAACTTTAGTTATTTCAATATTTGTTTCAGTTCTAAATTGTAAAGAATGTATGTTATCTTTGTACTAGACATTATGATTTTTATTATTTCAATTTTATGATTTTTCAATACATACAAATCAAAATCTTGACTTATTATTATTAAAGTAATTTTAATTTGGAGCGTTAGCAAAAATCTACTCTTTATATTTTCTATTTAAAAGTTATATTTTTATGTGCTATACAATTGATGGATATCCAAAAACCTGAACAATTTAATAGATTTTGATATAGGTAATAAATCGTAAAAATCAATGAATATAAATATAGATATGAGTTAAGTCATACAAAAATAAATATAAATATAAATAGAGTAAAATTCAAATCAAACCCTTCGCTATTCATAACTTTTGCTTTTGAATACCCTCTCCCAAGCACAATGATTTTGTCGTGACCGCTTAAGTAGGCAGGTAAAGGAGATAGCTTCAGTGCAGGGAATTCAAACTTACCCTACGTCACGAACTCCGAGCAGAGCTGCCAAAAACCGTGATTAGTGAAAGTGAGGTCGTACTCGGACGGTCTCATTATTTCAATACAGAGACTGTGAGTGATGCGACATTGAGACCACTGGATTGGGGTTGATATACAGAAAGATAAGCCCTCTCCAATAATTATTGCGTACACTGTACATCCTTTCCTCTCAGATAGGACACAGCCCATTCCTGCCATTATTTGTCCTGTGGATCTGTACACGTACACTAACCCCGTTCCTGCTCCATTTAGGACATATCAACGAAGTTACTGGTGAAATATTTCACTCCACGCCAAAATTAAACACTAAAATTAAACACAGACGGTGAACACAGACGTGCGTGCAAACGAGCTTCGTCTGTAGTTACAACAGGTGGACTTCTCCAGAATAGTGATGGTATTTGGCAAGGAGGATTTACACAAAACCTTGGTTAGTGCTCTCCTTTTATCACGAAACTTTGGAGAGTCTATATCAGGTTGTCTCTGTTATGAAATTTAAGGTATCGCCAGATTGAGCTCGAGTTGTGAAAGATTTCACAGAGGTGATCAAAGTCCTGTCTGATTCATTAGGTCAGCTCTTTCAACTCTCTAATTAGAGGCATCAATGAATTGTTCAATAAGAACTGGACTGTAGTTCATCGACACATTTATCAAAAAAGTAATAGATGCATTGACTAACTTGTCACTTATACGGGTCATTTTAATGTCGGAGTCACTTATTTTAACAAAACATCCATCAGGTACTACATGGTCCTTTTAGAGGATTTATCGAGAATCTGTCTCTCCCAACTTGTCTTGTAATTTTACTTTTTAGTTCCCTTAAAAAAAAGTATAATAAATAGTAATATATTAAATTTGGAAAATGACTTATGTACCAAAAGTTAAATGATAATTTTGTTCTTTTTTACATATTTTTTGTCATTATCATAATTTAATTTATTTACATAATTTACTGAGTAATTAAATTTAAAATATTTATTATTTTACGCAAAATATATCATTATAAAGATTTCATTAAGATATTTAAAATGACACTTATATTGAATATAATATTAAATTTTTTAATATTTATTTATTATTCTTATTTATAAGTGTTATAAATTTATTAATAAAATATATTAAGAATAAAAAGTAAATTTGAAATAAAAGGTACATAAATTTAAACCACAACATTGATTTAAAAAATTAAAACTTAATGAAAATATTTGAAAGTATAATCAGACTAAAATAATAATTATATTATATTTGTATATGTCAGAAGTTAAATGTGCAATAAAATATTATATTTGTGTATGTTATTAATTTGTTGTTGCTGTTGGTTTATGCCCTTGCAGCCAATTTATGGTTGTACTTTAATTGTATAAAATTTTGTTTTATTCAATAAAAGGCA
>JANZLC010000004.1:52284-66217 GCA_026413385.1 Erythroxylum gracilipes
ATGTTTCGAATTTATTTCTGTTAAAGATGATTCTGTGGAAAATTTTTAAATTCAATCCGCTGCGTTTAGATTCGATCCTGCGTTAATTTTCCAACAGTTGCAATAATATTAATTATATTTGTTAAGTAGTATTAATTTAATATAAAGTATATATTAATTAATTAAAAATAATAATTTATTTTAATTTTAAAAATAAATAAAAATTTGATATAGAATAGTTAGAATAACACCAAATTTAGTGTAAAAAGATTCTTAAAATATTTTCTTCTACAATATGGGGTAAAATTTTAGTAGAATGGTTGAAGATGAAATTATAATTACTACCATGAAATATAGAAATGAAATTTGTAGTTATTTGTACACGTAGCAGGTGAAACATTTTGGTTTAAGCTAAAAACCAAAGATGAACGAGATATGGACCGTAGAAGTACGTGAAAGATGGATGAATGTTTGTGCACGTTGTTATCTCCAGTATCTCAACTTTTAGTTTTATCCCTGCATTTGATATCTCACTAACACAGGCAAATCGTTCAAGAGTATGACAGCGATTACTGAAGACAAGACAGATCTTTTCAGAAGTATCACGATACCTATAAAATACAGATGTCACCTAGTCTCGAGTTTTGTGAATTTGGAGCCTTTTTCATTTTTCTTTTTAGGGTTTCGAGCTACCTTTCTCGTCAACAGGACACTTCCCCGTCTCCAAAGCTAAGCTACCAGTCTCGGTTGAGTTGATCTTGTACTTCAAAAAAGCGCTGCATTTTCGGAATGCTTCGTAGTAGACTCTAGATAGTGATTCGAGTTGGTGGAAGCTCAAGTGATTCAGAATGCACCCAAAATTACTTGTCGCAGAATAACACAATATATAACTTAATAGTATTGAATTGATTTCTTTTACCAGACTTCTGTTCTGTCATTAATAATGAATATCGGACATGTGGAAGTACAACTAAAACCAAAAGATAAGTTGTTTAATTGGAAATAATATAATAATAAACTGAATATCGGGAATGAGTTGCAACACTGGATATGCAAGTCCATCTATAAATAAGAGAGCTCAGTACGCAGTAAGTAGTGAAGGCAGGAGATTGGTAAACGGCAATGGCGAACAAATCATCAGTTGCATTGGTGGTGATGATCTATGTGATAGGGTTGCTGGGACAGAGTAATGCCATGAAACCAGCTGCGAGACCTTTGGTCACATTTAACCGTACCAGTTTCCCTCCAGGTTTCATATTCGGAGTCGGCTCAGCCGCTTATCAGGCAATGTTCTTCATTTTATTCATTTGAAATCCCCCACAGTGTACGTGTACGTTCCTAGTAATACACGTACACACATTCATCGTCCGAAAATTATGCATTTAATCTCAGACTATGCAGTACTGTTAATCTGCTGTGTTCTTAACAAATAAAATTGAATTTTCAGTCAGAAGGACCCTAGCGGATGGAAAAGGCCCGAGCATATGGGATACTTTTGCTAAACAACATCCAGGTATAGTTTACATAGAGTGGGTATATGTATGATAATCTGATGACTATAGGTGAAGAACCATTAATTTCTGTTTGTTTCCGACAACCTAAGCCCCCGTATCTGCAAACTGTTTTGAGTATATATATAAGATTATATTATATAGATGCAGACTATAATCATAGTTGTTGAAAAATCTTAATGACAGAAAAGATTGCGGACAGAAGCACAGGAGATGTAGCTGATGATTTCTATCATCGATATAAGGTTCTGAAAATACACATATCAGTAGATAGTGACGGATTTATCCATCTTAATTATCTTTTTCTAATCTCATATATCTTAACAAATTATCAGGAGGACATAAAATTGGCTAAAGAGATCGGGCTGGATTCCTATAGATTTTCTATCTCATGGGCCAGAGTACTACCTAGTAAGTTACAAGATGCAAATATATGTACGTAGCATAGCATGATCACTGATTCAAGACGAGAGATATAAGGCACGTATCCATGTAATTGATTGTTTGTATTCTCAGAGGGGAGCATTAGTGGAGGCGTGAATCCTCATGGGATTCAATTCTACAATAACGTCATCAATGAACTGCTCGCCAACGGTACGGTATTCCAATTTTCAGTGCATGTAGTGTCTGATACATGTAATGTTAAAGGACTTGGAATGATGTATATAAAATTGGTTGCCAGGTTTAAAGCCCTTTGTGACTTTACAGCATTTTGATTTTCCTCAAGCGCTTGAAGATAAATATGGTGTAAGTATCGCCTACCAAATGTAATTATTTATGTGATTGACAATTAGCATGAAATTAAAATCAAACACAGGGATGATTTTGTGGCATATGCGGACTTGTGCTTCAAAACATTTGGGGATCGAGTTAAGCTATGGGTCACAACCAACGAACCAAATGGAATGATAGTGAATGGATATAACACTGGTAGTTTTGCACCTGGAAGATGTTCTAGTTACGTCGGCAATTGCAGCGCCGGCAACTCTGCTACTGAACCTTATATTGCAGCTCACAACTTACTCCTTGCTCATGCCGCCGCCGTTAAATTATACAGGGACAAGTACAAGGTGAACTTAACTTACCCTTTTTTATTTGGTGAAGACTATAATGATGCTACTATAATACGTACGTGTTTGTGCTGTGCAGCCCACTCAAAAGGGTGAAATAGGCATCACGATCGTCACCAACTGGTACATACCAAAACATGATACACCAGCCAATAGATTGGCTGCCTCGAGAGCCTTGGACTTCTTCTTTGGATGGTGAGTGGGTGAGTTCTTATTAATTGAGTAGTCATTAATTAAGCTTTTGTATAATTAAAATTATGAATGTTTAGGTTTGCTCGCCCAGTAACCTTCGGCGACTATCCGGAGAGCATGAGATCCATTGTAGGGAATCGCCTACCGAAGTTCACAGAAAAAGAGTCCAAGTTACTAAAAGGGTCTTTTGACTTCCTTACAGTCAACTACTACACCACAAATTATGCGGAAGCTGCTCCTTTATCCACCGGTAATCACACCCTCAGTTATGTTGCCAATAGACGAGACAAATTAACTAGTACGTATCTGATTTATATTAATCAGTTGAACGTAACTACTCAATCAATTCTAAGGCAATGCATTCTTCTTTTTTGCAGCCGAGAAAAATGGAATTCCCATCGGAACCCCGGTACGTATAACTTAGTTACATTGTCTCTCTAGATCTCCTATTACATATAATTCGTGGCAAGCTAATCTTACTGAGTTTGTAAACGAATTGCTGGTTTCATTTAATTTGCAATGCAATGCAAAGACTTCTTTGAGCTGGCTCTTCATCTGTCCCCAAGGTCTCCAAGAGTTTCTGATGTACATCAAGGATACCTACAACAATCCAACCCTCTACTTAACTGAAAATGGTAAAAACAAGGAAAAGCTAGCTATGTTTGATCTTGATTTCTCCAACGATGTTAAAACCCTAGAACTATCTTTGATTGCAGGAATGGCTGATAACGGTTCATTGCCTCTTGAAATTGGCATTAAGGATGCCCTGAGAATAAGATACCACAGTAGCCACTTAGCATATCTTCTCAAGTCTATCAGGTAATTAGAATCTAATAACTTATAATCTACATATATGTATATATAATTAAGAACATATAATCTACATATATATGTATGCAGGAAAGGAGTTAACGTGAAGGGATACTACGTCTGGACATTTACGGACGACTTTGAGTGGGACGCTGGTTTCACTGCAAGGTTTGGCATGGTTTATGTTGATTACAAGAATAACTTGAAACGCCACCTCAAGTACTCTGGTTATTGGTACAAGAAGTTCCTTCTCAAATAGAGTTAACATGTACTTGTTCTGATCAAGCAGTGCACGTGTGGAATAAGGGTCTTCCTCATGGTAGTTGCTAGTTGCTACTTAATGTATTCCCAACCAGACCCGACATGTGCTACTTAATAAAAACCCACCCTTCTTCATTCTCTACGTTTTATAAATGAATTAGCATAGTAGTCTGGTATTACTCGTTTGGAAAACTGCAATCCTGGCCTGATTGATCGTCTATAACTAGTGGCACTGACAGTCTGACAGATTCACATGCATCCTCTGGTTGCGCTACAATGTACAAACATTGGAACTATGCACATTACTTTTATCTTATATGAGTGCACTGCTATGAGATGAGCTATCCGCAAGTATTAGCTTGACTGAATAATTGTTTTCTTTTCGGCCAGTGGGGGATTGGGATTCGGCCACTATAGACACAGCTTATTTCTAATTTGTTAAAATGCAGTTTCTCGTATCACTATTCACTACTACAACTGTGCTAGCTAGGCTTCTCATTTGGTTTCAGGCAGTGTGTTAATGATGATAGTTGTAATAATGTTATATTATATTAGCATCGGTGTAAGTATTCTCTCTTACGGTCAAATTTGGTAACACAAAGTAAGGATGATCTTGGAATACTAAAGAAGACCAAATTATGAGCTCCGACGCCACCACGCTAGACTTTGGATGTATGCATATCTTTCAGGTATTTTGTTAAGAGTATATGTATATATATATATATATATATATAGGAGAGGGAATCGTAGCTCCTCCTGAAAGATATGCATGCATCCAAAGTCTAGCGTGGTAGTGTCGGAGTTCATAATCTGGTCTTCTTTAGTATTCCAAGACCATCCTTACTTTGTGTTATCAAATTTGACCGCAAGAGAGAATTCTTACACTGATGCTAATATAATATAACATCATTATAACCATCATCATTAACACACTGCCTGAAACCAAACGAGAAGCCTAGCTAGCACGCTAGATATAACAGTGAATAGTGATACGAGAAACTGCATTTTAACAAATTAGAAACAAGCTCTATCTATAGTGGCCAATTCCAATCCCAGTCCCCCACTATCCGGGGAAAAAAAAAACAATTATTCAGTCAAGCTAAAACTTGAGGATAGCTCATCACAAAAAGAAAAAAAGTCGCTCTCTCATAGAAAGATGCATTTAAACTTGGTTGAATTTATCTTACATTTTTTTGAAAAACCGAAGTAGTGATGACCAAACATGGTTTTATTTAGACTAAGTTCAATGTATCTCGATGCTACATTTTATATAATGAGTTTATGTAAGTTTAGGTGAATGTATTATACATAAAATTATGGGAGGGCCCAAATTAAAGTTTTATATATAAAACTCTAATAATTCAGTTGCAACTCATCACGAGATGGCTGTTTAAACTTTGACAACACGAATGAATGAATATAAAGTTATACTCTCTGGAAAGAATGGAATCAAGTACATTTAAACTTGATTAAGTACTTAATTAGTACAAGGGGTTCATATTCTAATTGTAAATGGTTTTACTTTATACTGACACTACAACTTCATCTTTTAGTATTGATTTGAAATAAATTTTATAAAAAAATTAATAATTGATAACCATTAACCAAAGATTAAGGTGTTGTAAACCATTTCCATTGATCGTTTTACTCAGGCTCGTGGACAAAATTAAAGAACATGGAAGATCAGAAAAGATGGAATGTTAACTGTCAAGGTCATTTCCTAACGTTTTATAAGCGCAAGATAAAGTAAAAAAAAACCTAATAAATCGACAATATATAATTTTAAAAACATATTTTTATAGTTAAAATTTAAATTATTCTCTATATATAAAATAACTAAATTGTTCAGATTTTCTCGTGACTTTAATGATCTTAAGTAGATTTTCAATAATTTTAACTTTCAAAAACTTCTTTTAACTGATGCTATAGTTACAGTACAATCAAAAGAATTTGGTAAGCAATTAAAATAATTGGATAACAATTAGTAACTTTAATAAATTCAAGAATTTCAATAAATGGTGTTAACTTATTTGACAATAGCTTATTAGCAAATTTTTTACAACATCCTACTATAAGGCAAATACTCGAATATCCGAAGGACATTCAAGTACATACCTTATGAT
Source organism: Erythroxylum gracilipes (assembly GCA_026413385.1). Taxonomy (NCBI): domain Eukaryota; kingdom Viridiplantae; phylum Streptophyta; class Magnoliopsida; order Malpighiales; family Erythroxylaceae; genus Erythroxylum; species Erythroxylum gracilipes. The sequence continues at coordinate 58,231 of JANZLC010000004.1, forward strand.
AATGGTATGTTGGAGCAAACACAAATCCAACTTTACACATGGTATCATCTAACATGCTCAAAAGTCATTAAATTTTAAAACCATTGATTGCATTCACTCACAATTCTTTCATTGTTTCCATTATACAGAATGTACAAAACCTCTTATAGGTTCTAACAAAACTACAAAATAAATGCTACAGCACTTTTGGTGTCAGCTAACAGACCTCTGAATCATTTTTCTATCCAAAAGATTCCTTAAGTCCTGATTAAGGAACTAGGTCTCCTGTCTCGTACCTGAAAAGTCACATTGCAATTTTTAATAAATTTTGTGAACTCAATGAGTGAATCATCATTGATGATTTCACCAAATCACATACACACATCACATTATTACACAAATATTCATTCTAACATACATTTATTATTCAGATACTTACATAACATGACATATCAGATGATGGTCGCTCATTTCAACTTTACAAATCATTCAAAGAAATTTAATTTTATATGAATGCTATATGCATGAGACACATTCGTTCTTATTGTTGAAACCGAGTGCCTATTACAAACTTATACAAATACTGGCCCATAAGGCTCAGTCAGAGCATAATCACGGAGCATAGCTCCACTTGCAAAATCAAAAATCACGGAGCAAAGCTTTACGTAGAAGCGCTTCAAATTGGCTACTCAAGTCATAACGCCTTTATTTGAACATGTATTTTATGAAATGCATCAAATACTTATATGTCATATATCACAATCACATATGATGCTCAAACAAAGCTCATAATCATCAGACCTAAGTCTAGCATTCAACATTCATTAAGGATTTACATAGCATTCAGAAATTCATATCAAATCAAAACACTTCCAATACATGCCCAACTATTAAACTCCTCAGACTCCAAGTCTGGAATTCAAAAACAATTCACAAACAACTAAGTAATAATGGAAGTTTAACAAATCAAATCAATTCAAAACACATCAATCCTAGGAAACCATCTAGGTTGACTTACAGTATGCTCCAAAATACTATTGTTTGGATGGACCGGCAATGTCTGACTAGCATACAAAGTGCTCCATTATAACATACCAAAATACATTTACAAATATCACATTTTTGCATAATGGCATAAGTATTCCTTAACGCGCATCTACTTATATGAAATATGTACAATGCACGTTTAATGACAATTCCGGGATACTTTATTAAGATCCTTATGATCAAACCATTCAGATATCAAAGACATCATTAATACCATAGGTACATATGATTTGAACCATAATAAAGCAATGTCAAAATAATTTCATAACTTCATCGACTACTTCAGTTTTTTTTTTCTAATGCACATAGGGGTCAATTTTGCATACTAAATCTGACAAGGTAATGGCACAATTAGGCAACACTTACTTCTATAAAGTTATTTTCCAATATCTTATGTTTCTATTGATACCAAAATCACTCAATTTGGTTCAGAAATTTGGAAGATATGCCTCAAACATTCTCAGGTTGTTCATGTTAAAAAATAGTGTACTATGCATAACCTCCATCAAGAAATTCAACATCTTAGAGATTGAATCATAATTCAACTTCTTGAGACAATCTATATGCCTATATCTCTAGTTTACTCCAAATCAAAAATCATCTCATTTGGAATCCTATAGATCTAGATATCATCAAAATACAAGAACATGTTCAGTAAAATATCCAGTTCATGCTCTTCCAATTGATACCCTTACTTTGATTAGATTAATCTTTTTCGAGTCAAAACCAAAAGCTATAATTTCTATGGAGAGATAGAGAAATGTGTTATGAACCCAATACTTCAAAAATAAGGTCATTTGGAAGTTGGACGACAAAGTTATGGCTAAAAGAATCAACAAGGTTCTATCCACATAAGACGAAGCAGATAGCAGACGAAGCAGAAAGCAGACGATAGCAAGAAGCAGGCAAAGCAAAAAGCAGACGATAGCAAGAAGCAGACGAAGCAAAAAAGCAGACGAAGTAGAAAGCAGACAATAACAAGAAGCAGACGAAGCAAAAAGCAGACGATAGCAAGAAACAGACGAAGCAAAAAGCAGACGAAGCAGAAAGCAAACGATAGCAAGAAGCAGACGAATCAGAGTCAACTTAAGACAATGCAACTCTTCAGACGAAGTGAAGTCAACTTAAGATGATGCAACTCTTAAGACGAAGCATCCTTACAGACGATATGACATCATCACAGATGATACATCTTTACAAACGATACGTCCTTACAAATGATGCATCCTTATAAACGATATGATGTCATCACAGACGATATAACGTCATCACAGATGATACGTCTTTACAGATGATGCAGATGGTCAACTTAAGACAAAGCAGAAGTTAACCTAAGATAATACAGATGGTCAACTTAAGACGAAGCAGAAGTCAACCTAAGACGATACAGATGGTCAACTTAAGACGAAGCAAAAGTCAACCTAAAATGATACAGATGGTCAACTTAAGACGAAGCAGAAGTCAACCTAAGACGATACTTCTTCACAGACGATACTATTTATACTCCTCAACTTAAAAACCTTTTTCTCGAACACCTCTAAGTTTTCATCAACCCACGTATAAACACCTATATATTCATACCTGCGCAGTGAAGAAACAGAGCATGTCACCTTTCCATATCTAATTCTCTACACTAATCTTACACATCATTTCATTGTTACTTCAATTCCAAGAACCATTTCCACAACATATGATCACTAACAATCCATCAAAAATCAAATAACACCATACCCACAATTTTCATCCCCTTAACACAGTGTTCAAGAATATAAATATACGTATATGCCACGATCATGCACTGTCAACTTTATTTCAAAAATCCACAACTCTAACAATTTATTCACTACTTACTTGTTGAAGATTCACTACTTACTTGTTGAAGATTCCAAAAGCTTCAACTATCTTCAAGCCCTAACTCCATACAAAATTACATAATCCACTGTGAACATCAACCATCTTCTGGTTTTTCTTAAGGCAGAAGAAAAAAATTTACAAGGTGAGATTGGTTTAGGAAAAGGGAAAAACACAAAAATCTCTTAGAAGGTGTTTTATGAAAAACTTAATGTATTGGGAGGAAATTCGAATAAGGTGATTATGAAGAAGTTATCTGGAAAAAAACTTAACCTTTCAACTCTCAGAGAATAGTAACCTACTTCTAACAAAAGTACAAAAAGCAACTTGACACTTGTCACTTTCCTATGGTTTAAGCACTAACCAAGTTTCTTTTGAACTAAACTCGTTAACTCCCATCTTTACAATCCAATTATCTCCAAATATCTTTTAATTTCTTGTTCCCTATTTTTCACAATACTCTATAAATTTCGAAAGTAAATCCTAAATTCACCAAAAATCACAAATATAATATTTCTACTAATCAATAATATTTCCAATATAAATAAATTCCAAATTCACAAATTTCTCAAAAATCATAACTCAGTCCAATTATGCTTGAAAAATGTTAATAAAAGCATTTACAGTCATATGAATGTGCAAAAATGTGCATGTCACACTTGACTTATGCACGACGAATTTTTTCCCTAATTTCTCAGTGATTTCGCTATTCTAGCCTTAACATGGAGAACGGGATATTACATTTTTAGCGGTTTCAAAGCTTTTAGCTGATTGACCATATCAAATAGTCAACAAAAATATTTAGTCACCAACTGATTGGGGTTGGAGGTATAGTTGGAGGTTGAACCCAATCAGTTAATTTTAAAAACACTACTATATAGAAGTGTTTTGCTCAACATCTAAAAATGTAATATACAAAAGGTTAATTATACCCTTTAATTTATTGCTATTTCGCTCTAAAAACATTATATCACGTCGTGACTCTTTTTTTTTTTTTAACTTTGATTTTTTGATATAAGTGTTACGCTTGTGACTCTTTTTTTTAATCATTTAAATTTTAATTTTTTTGTAAAACTTACAAATTGACCTCCAATTCTTAATACCAATATTTTAAAGATTAGAGATAAGATAAGAAGTTTAAAATTTAAAATTTTCAATTGATATTAAACTATCATATTATTAGTTAAAAAATTTATAAAACTAAAAAATTTGAAATGTGATTTAATTAAAATGTCCATGAGAATTTAAAATTAATTTAAAAATAGATTATTAAATAAAATTTATTTATTTATTTTAGTTTATAAAAATTGATTAAATTACTAAAATTGTTTAACTAATTTATAAATTATAGAAAAAATATTAAATTAAATGAAATTAAAAATTGATCTATTATTATTATTATTATTATTATTATTATTATTATTATTATGATGTTCTATTTTTTTATTAGAGTTATAAGCTTATCTTTTGTAAAATTAAATTTCTAAAATCTAAATTTTTATGAGAATGTTAATACTCATTTCTTTATAATTTGTTAAAGCACGCCCTTATAAGTCATTTTATACATAAACAACTAATATTAAACAACTAAATTTCAAATATCTTTAATAAGTAGCTGATGTTATTCGCTAGTCAAACTAACTTATATAATCTGTTATTAGCTAACCGTTAGAATTAGCTAATAGCTAGTACAATCAGTTAATTGTCAAATAAGACCAAGGTCATTTGTAACATTTTAATTATAAAAAAGATTATCTAAATTCACATTTGACATATTATTATAAGAAAAAGTAGTTGTAAATTTAGTGAAAATTTATCTTAGTTCATTATCATTCAATAACCTCAACGTCTTTGAATTAAATAAAAATTTATAAAAACTTTAAAATGTCATTAATTGTTCAAATTTATTCTTCAACAACACAATTGTCATATCCACAATAATTATCAGTGCCAAAAGAGAGGTGGACCATTATATACGTTTGATAAAGATATGAGATACATGAATGTCCGCTTTCTTTTAAGAAAATATCAAATATTACAAAAATGCTACAATAAATATCTGTTTTTTCAATTTTTTAGTATGAACTTTTAGATAAATATCTATCCATTCTAATATAATTACTTGTGGGCTCATTACAACTTAGTTCATCCTAGATAATATCTTATCTTACTCATTTAAAAGTTTTATTTTTTTTTAAATTCTATTCTTCAAATATCATCAACCCCAAAGAGAAGTCAAAGATTGAAATTAAAATTATATATTAGGATCAAATATTATTATATTAATGCATAATTTTAAAATTTTAATGTATAATTTTTTTAATTTTAACTCTAGGCCCTATAAATTTAACCCCAGCAAGTATCATTTGTGCTGCCCAACACCGGCATTGCTGAGCGCTAAGAAACTAACTAATCTAGTTGATATGATGTGATAGATGAAAACGCAAATGCACATGGGTAGAGTGGTGAGTGGAGGAGACGGAGCTTACAAGAAAAGAGTTAAATGAGGGCTTGGTTTCTCATGCTTCCTCAGTCCATTACATTGCAACCTAGCTCTTTTTTTCTTTTTCTTCTCCAAATGTTCCTTTATCTTGTTTTGTACTATACTCATGCATGAACATGCATCCTGGTTTGTCGTAACTCTACTTATCCCCATATAACACTTTCCCAAGCTTAAACAAATGAAGACCACCCATTAGGATGAACGTCGTCGACAGTGGACACCGTTGTTTTATTTTTAATCATAACCGGAGGACGCCAGACGCCATTCTGTATCGTAAAGTAGCAACCAAAACTGACCCACTTCATAACTTATTCACCACTAAAGAATCGATCCATACCTTCATCTTCATGTGTCTATCTGTATCCATGATAGTCAACATCGAAGAAGCGAAGCCACTCTCATTACCATGAAGAATTATTCGTTTCGCTTCTCATCCACTTATGTAACTCAAACTTACACATTAGTTATCTCAGTATTATTATTTGTTCTCCCTTAGATTTGCTTTCTATCTAGAGATCTACAATGCACTTTTATTTTTCTGCAATCGATATTTGTCGGGATTGACCCTAGAACTGTGTCATCACATGGGAATTTTCAGTTCATCACATGGGTAACGACTATACCATATATGAAGATTTTTGCCCAAGATCGTACGTGTTCTTAGAAAACGAAAATTGCTAAAGAAAAACACTTTTAGGAATCCAAAGAGACAATAATTGTTTAAGCAATAATGTTGTTGTCTGTGTACATTGGTCAGGACTTGGGGGGGATAAAATGGTGAGCATTATATAGGAGATCATTATCCAATTCTGCAGTGGTTATCTTGAATGTATCGCCTGAAAGCAAATTTTAATTGGATATGGAGAGTAATAATCAAGTTTCTTTGAATTAATTACGTACCTTGATGAAATCTTTGTTTTCCATTCCTCGTATCATCGATATCTACCGATAATTGATTTTTATATTGATAATTAATAATATTACGAATAATAAAAATATGGTTGAAACACTAATGGTTGCAAATTCACACTTTCACTTTATGAGAGGGAAGTGGGAGCCTACCAAAATAGTGAAGTGATGTTGGCCCATTCTTGAGTGTTTACCACAAGCATAAACGTGAAAAACGAATAAGGAAAATCTCTCAACTGAGTAAAGAAATTATTAAAATTTTTACCTAGAATGATTTCTTTAAGAGAATTATATTAGATCAATGTAAGAAAACAAAGCAGTAAATCACTCTCAAAATAAGTGTATGTTTGGATGGACTTTTGATAGATTAATAAGTACTTTTCTACACTACAAAAGTCTTTTTAAAAAATAAATATTTGATTGTAAAATAAAAAATATTTCTTTTAATAGATATAAATTTTTTGACAGTCAAAATATAACTTTTTAAGAGGCTTAAATTTGGAGCTTATCAAAAAAGTACTTTTTTAAGTAAATTTTTTAGATCAATTAATGAGTCTATTTTTAGTCCATTTTATCCTTATGTTTTACTCATAATTTCCACAATACCCACAAACTCATCTTCTCATTTATTATATATTTAACTATTTATTCAACTTGGATATTTATTTTGAGATTTATATAATATTATTTGAATTTTTTTATATGTTTTAATATATATTTTCGATGTTATTTTACTTATGTTCACTACAAGCAAAATGTTAATTAGCGACGGTATTTTACCGACGGACCGTTAATCGCATGAAAATTGCGACGGGATGACCTAATCCGTCGGTGAAAGACAAAAACATCGTGACGGTTAAGAAAGCCGTTGCGAAAGTTGGTGGGAAACTTTCGCGGTTAATAATAGCGACAGAGATATGCCGATGAATATAACTCCGTCGGAAAATAGGGACGGAATAAAAATTTCGGTCAGCAAATGGGTCGTGGAGAAATTGTTCACCGACGGTTATTTTCCGTCGGTATATTTTAAAATGTCGTCTGGAAATTAGGTTAGGTGCCGACATTCAACGACGGTTTTTTTAATTATACCGACGGATTAATTCCGTCAGCAAAATTAGATTAAATCGTCGTCCTCCCTCCCCTCTCCTTTCTCCTCCCCCGACTTCCTTCTTCTGTTTCTCTCCTCTCCTCCGGTGATCAGCTGTCCTCCGTAGGCATCCGACCAGCTGCTGCATCTCCGGCGACCACAACACGAGTCTTCTCCGGCGACAACGACACCTTGTCGTCTCTCCCCTGGTGGATACGAAGGTAAGGCGTGGGTGAGGTGAAATCTTTGATTTTTTTAAGACTGGTTTAATGCATTTAATTTGTTTATTTAGGTTTGATTTGTCTTGTGTGAGTATTTTGCATGTTCATAATGGAAAGAAGTAAAGGATTTATGTGTAGATAGGGTTGAGATGGCATTGCCCTCTAGGTGTTCGATGGAATGCATTAGGAGTTGTTGAACTAAACTAGAGACAATATTGTGTCCTAAGATAGGTAGCAAATACAAAATTCAACAAGTAACGTCAATTTTACATCTTATTAATTTATTATCATAACTTTAGGGTTGTATAATAAGTGGTCTACATTTAGTTGTTGGTTATTTGGTTTTTTAACTTTAATAATGTAGCCACTTAATTAAAAAATTATATATTA
>JANZLC010000004.1:77730-89024 GCA_026413385.1 Erythroxylum gracilipes
TTATTATTATTATTATTATTATTATTATTATTATTATATGTTCTATGTTTTTTATTAGAGTTATAAACTTAATTTTTTTAGAATTAAATATTTAAAATCTAAATTCTTCTAAGAATATTCATTGAAATACTAAAATATATAATATTCATATTCTTATATTTTTTTAAAGTCATGCCCTTATAAGTCATTTTACACTTAAACAACTAATACTAAACAACTAATTTTACCAAACATCTTTAATAAACAGCTAATGCAATCCGCTGGTCAAATCAGCTGATATAATCAGCTATCAGCTAACAACTGATAGAATCAGCTATCAGCTATCAGCTGACTGCCAAACAGGACCAAAAGCTTTCCTTTCCTAACAAAACAAAACGAATTACTTTATTGATTGAGATGGATGGGCTTTGGCCCAAAGAGATGACATGGAGGCGGAATCGATGAACCAAACCAACCCGATAAGATGAAACAGAAGAGAAGCGACAGAGTGTACGCAGAATTACCTTTTTGTTTTATATGATATTATTACCGACTCAGAGGAGGAGAAGAAGACGTACGTTTTTCTTCTTGGCTTCCGTTTTCATCTTATTGCTTTTCGTTTTCTCATTCCGTTTTAACCAGATCCAGGAGATCAAAATGGGTTTGAAGATGGTGGATGCAACACTCTCAAGCTTTGACGCAGTATTCGATAAGTTCAGAGCAGATGCACCCAATTTCAAATTCAATCTCATCCTTTTCCTCGCAGATAAAGATCCTTCTACTAATCTTAGTTGGTGCCCTGGTACTACCTTACTCTTCCTTCTTCAATTCTATTTTTTCTATTGATTATGCATAAGTTTACCCTCCCTAAGGACTAATTTATTCAGAGTGGAATGGTTGTGGTGTATGAATGCAGACTGTGTGAGAGCTGAGCCCGTAATATACAAGAAGTTAGAAGCATACGCTGATGAAGTTGCACTTCTGCGAGCTTATGTTGGAGACAGACCAACATGGAGGAATTCGCAGCATCCATGGAGGGTTGACTCAAGGTTCAAGCTCACTGGTGTCCCTACACTCATCTCCTGGGACCGGAACAATGATTCTGTCAAAGCCCGCCTCGAAGACCATGAAGCCCATCTCGACCACAAGATTGATGATCTTCTTTCCGCTTCAGATTAACTACCATCCCATCCAATCCCATCACTTATAATCACAACAACGGCCTTTGCTTGTCTCTGGTTGTATCTATCTAAACTTTTCAATAATGTTCCTCAAGTCTCTTTTCTAGTTTCACATATGGATATTTATTTCATCATGGAACAAAGCAATGTTTTGTTAATCAGAAAAGGCAAAATCAGTGTCTTTTAGTAGTAGTAGTTGCAGGCTTTTGTCCTCAACATTTCATTCTTTCACAACTTCAAATTTGTATAACCGTTCAATTTGGTGTGAAATAAGTTTGAATCAGGCAATTTCTTTGAACATTTACAAGGAAAAAAGCTCGAGAATCAGGTAAGTTGATGGAATAATATATTTTATTGAAAGTATATAGAAAATTTATCAGATTAGCATGATAGCCAAAACTCTGTATTAACATCAGGACCAATAGCTAAGTACAGTAAGTTATGATCGGGTTCATGATTGCTATCTTAAGCTCAGAAAAAAAAATGCAACAAACAAAACAAAGAATTCAACATCCTTATTGCTGCTGCTGCTGCTGTGCAGGTCACAACCCCTACTTTGTTCTTCTTGTCCTTTTCTTCCCCAGTTTTCCCAACTCTAATTCATTCCAAGTTATGAACAGGATATGCAGAATTCTAGCTACACACTTGTGAATATTGGCTGAAATATGATAACTGAATACCCAATGTTTATCCATTAAAAAGGATAATCAGAAATGGTTTATTTTCCACTTTAAAAGGTGGAAAAGAAACTAAAAAGCTTGATCTCCGACATTCTATTTAGAATTGTACCTATATACATGAGGGTCAGTGAGCACATTAAATTGTCATATTTTAGCCTTTGAAAGTGCTGGCATCAACTTCAAGATAATATCACCATAAGCCTCCTCTTGTCGAACATCGATAAGCCCATGGCTCTTCAAAACCTACATTTTTACCAAAAATTGGATGACAATAAAAATGATTAGGAATGCATTAGTTAAGGTGCATCCTGTGATTTGCTTCACTACTTCATCTAACTGGATCAACATTATGCCAAAAGAGTTGCAAGAATGATCAACAAGCTTACCAGTGTCTCATAGAACATCCGAGCACTTAACTTTCTTGTTTTTCCTTCTAAGATCTTGCTGAGACTAAGATCTTCGGGTTGATTTTCTGACATTCCCATAACAGGAGAATGGCTTCTTAAATATTGTGCCACAGCCCTGCTTTCCAACGCAGAATATCATCGATCCGTTAAAGATTATAAGCCGTTACAACAAAGTTCCATTCATTCAGCAAGGAAACATTACCTTGTTCTCACTGACAAGGACTCAATGCCCTGAGCGAATCGGGATCCTGCATATGAGTAATTATCCAAGATGAAAACACAAGGAATGTTGCATGCAACAGCTTCAAAAGGACACGGAAGTATTAGCTTACCAGTTGGTGTATTGTCTGCTTCCAGAAAATAGAGTTCCTACAATACGATTCATTGATTGATTGCATTAGAAGAGTTATTGATTTTGTTAACAAGCTTAATAAATAGAGATGATTTTGGTCAAAATGAAAAGGGCTCCACAATCCATATCTATTAGTGCCTTAAGGCAGACACTAATCGTTGGAAATGCTTGTGATACCATGAACAGAATAAAATAACTAAAACAGAGGTTCCAGCCTATGCATGAACCAAATTAGGACTTGCGGTTGACTAATCTTTCCTCTTTTATTTCTTCTATATACTTTAAGTTCTTTTGCATCACAAAAGATAAGAAAGAGCATACTTCTGTTTCTGCAGAATTCATCATCTCTGGAATATCTGAAAGTTCTGTGTTATCAATACCCATTTGCTCCTCTAAATATGTCTTGGGGGTTTCCAGCTCAGAACTAAAGGTTCCAGTGGACGTGCCGATAGCTGGAGTTGGTAGTAACCCAGTGCCAACGGTACTTTCTGCCCATGTTGCTGTTTCTGATCCTACATTGTTTGCTAAATCAGGGGTGAAGTCATTTCTTCTGATGGGAGAACGCATTAATCTTTCTGCAGAAGGAAAAAGTTCAGGCAATATATCATTGCCAAGGTAGGCCTCATCATGCCCAAGGCGTTCAATTTCTATGTTGGATTCAGGTTCTACACCAGGAGACTCTGCAATTAGAGGCTCCAGAATGGTTCCAGTTACACGAGTAGAACACGCTGCATTAGTAGGCTCGGGAAAGTCCACATTTGCAGTAGCAGGAGAAGCTGCATTCCTATGCCCTAAACTGGCTTCGAATGCAGTATCAAGAGAACTTATAATTGCGGGCTCCTGGATGGCTTCACTCGATTGGGCAGGAGATCTTTCATCCATACGTTCTGTTGCTACTGGTTCAAGTGTCAAATAAGGTTTTGAAGAAATAGAGCCCTTCTCATAAAGATTGCATATATCTGCACAAAGACCTGAAGAGAGACAAACACCAATATCCTTCTTACGAATTTCACAACCTTAGGCCAGCAGGGCAAGAAAATATGAAAGTCGAAAAAGACCAGCTGACCAGTTACTAAAGGCTGAAGGAAGACCTGTTCCTTTCTTAAGTTATTCTTCAACTTCCATACACCCAAAGCAGAAGAAGGAGTCTCCCTTCTCTTCCGCAGCAAATCATGACAATCTTTTAATGCCGTCTTCATAAGCCTACAGCAAGACAAAGTAAATGTTAATTAAATGTATCACCGAGATAAGGGTGTAATCCATGTTGATCAAGTTGCAAGTCCTACTTATTAGTCAACACTGTGGACTCATCAAAGAAATGCTTCCTCTTTCTTGGCCTCCGTTGTGGTTGCTGAACTTGTGGAGATGAACGAAGAGCAAGATCTGGTGATATGAGCCCTGAAGTGGTGGAAAATAAGAACAAGCTCATGCAAAGTACAATGTTTGGACCTTAAGGATCCCAAGCATAAAAAACAAGCGTACTCACCAAATGAGACGTGTGTATCAAAGACGTCTGGAGCCTCTTGTGAAGCAGCAGAAGCAGGTTGCTGAAATGGTAAAGACTGCCCAGCAGAAGCTAAAGTTTCTTCCAGTATGGGAGAAAGAATTTCCTTCTCTGTTGTAGCATGATCTGTAAATCTGTCAGGATCAGTAGTATGACTTTGATGTTCAGGAGACACGGAAGGAATATCTGTGGAGCTTAAATCAGGGATCACACTTCGCATAACCTCAACGTCTGGAGGGTTCTCATCATCTATAACTCTTAAATCTATAAATTCTGTCTGATTACTTGAATCAGCATTTCCGAAATCCATAGCTACAGTAAGTACATCTGTCCGATCACTTTGAAGTGAATTTTCAAAAGCATCAGTTTCGTTAGTTTGTGCTGCATCATATCGAACGCTGGTCTCTTGAAAACCTGGATCACGATCAACTGAAGGTGGGGGAAGAGTACTGCGACGGTAAAACAAAAAATTTAAAGATCGACTCCAGCATTGTTTTGAAAAATAATACAAATTGACACATACTCCTCTTGCATTGGGCTGGGATTCTCTTCTGTAGGTAACATACCAATATCCTGAAGAAAATGAGAATGATAGTCAAATTGGAGAGTTTTACTGCAACAGTTACTACGGAAAAGACGGGAGCAAATAATAGGCTTACATCATCGAAAGATATAGCAACATAAGGATCTCTGCCAATTGGAATTTGATCAATTAGTGTGATTTCCTCGCGGCTTCTGAGATGATTATCTGGAGACCTAGAAAATAGAGAAGTCTGAAATCTTCAATCAAAAGTTATACTTGAAACAGAAAAAAGGAATGCAGAAACAGGGGATGAAAGAAGTCACCCTTCAGCATATATGTCTTCGTTTAAATCCAAGGCGTCAAGGTCAAATCTTTGGGGTAAAGTGATGGACTCAAATTTGGCAGTTGTAGCATTCTCTGGCAAAGTAACTTGTATGGAGGAAAAGGCCTTTCTTAATCCAATGAGAACAACATTGCAGTCATGGAAAAGATAATCAACTTTCTTGGAATATATGCGAACGACTCCTAACAGAAGGTGGCCTGACATTCTCAGTGCAATCGGAACTTCTGGGAACATGATCCGATCTAAAAAAATTACATTAGAGAAAGGAAAAGGAATGTCAAAATGAGAAATAAATCAATTCCCACTTAATGAGAAAATCATTTTAGTGTTTCTGAATAACAAGAAGCTACAAGAGGCAAGCTTTATGCATTCACAGACGTCTTGAAAGCCTCATCTTTTATTCCATCAATCAGCGAAATGCAAATGAAAAGACAATAATTCGGATTATTTACACAGGGGTGCGAAATTGAAAAACTCGGTTAATAAAGTAACGATTAGAAGAAACATAGTTTTATAAATTAAATAAGGAAAAAGGGAGAAACTTTGAATCGAAAAATACAGACTGTAGAACCGAAGTGAATTGTTCGATAAGCAGGTATAAAAGAATGAATGGAAAAGAAACAGACCGACAGTTGAGGAGATGTCGGTGGATGTATAGTGAGATTTCTTGAGTCTGTGCTGAAGATGGGCTGCGCACCACACCGTCCCCAGAGGACCCTTCCTTGCCAGAAACGTTTGTGAGTAGAACATTCTACACTATCCTTCTTCTTTCTGCCTCTTTGTTTCGATTAGATAGATAGATAGATAGATAGATACAAATGTGCTGACTGTAGAAGAGAAGCGAGTCAGGAATCAATGGAGCCTTTAGGGTTTTATGCGTTATGTTTCATTAATCGCGCGGGAAAGATCTCGGTGGCGCCAATTTTCGCGTGTGAATTCAAGTGCAGAAAAGCCCCTTTTTATTCTACCTATTTTACGACTTTGCCACTCCCCCACCCCCTTTTGATAGGTGCAATTCCCAAGATTCAACTGCCCATTCATCGACGTGATGGAAGGAACACTCCTTCCAGAGGCCTCTTCAGTTCAGAAAACATCAAGTCGTATCAGTACCATTGCCACTACCAGGTAGAAGATATTTTAAATCTGATCTATACTTGAATGATCGTTCCTTTTGGTTATTTACAGTTTTTATTCAAATCTTAAAACGTAAACTTATATTCGTGGAGTTACCCGTGTAATTCTTGATTTGGGGTTCTGATATCGCAAAAACTTTCTGTGTGGAGATGTTTGCGATGGCAGTTTTCCATTTTATGCAAGACTGTGATGCCAGAACTAGGAAGAACATATCCCTGTGATTAGTTTGAGATGTCATTGAAGCGATTCAAGCTGAGATTTTTCGATTACCAAGTCTTTACCATTCAGTACATATTTGGTACTACTCAAGAGCAAGATCAACCAATGATTGATAATAATAGAAATTGAGATGTAAATCTTCTTGGAGATAGTGGAGATACAGGGACTAATGAGCACGAGAGGAATGCTCTCAGACATTGAGATCTTACCGCATTTTTCAGGGGCATTAGTATATATCAGTACTGCTGGGGGAATATGTAATATTATTGCTCAACTACAGAATTCCATAAGCAGGTTATAGCATTCCTTTTTCGCATCTTCTTAGTTGCTCCCCAAGGTTGACAGAGTATGATCTCTCATTTCTGGATCTAAATAATATGATTGTGTGGGCTCGACTGTTACCCATTCTCCAATCCATCCAAGTCATTTGTAATCACAATCTGCTGCATGGTAAATATTAAATGGTGAAGCACAGAGATTAGAGTGCATTAGAACACTGATTTAACCGATGTGTGCAGAGTCTGTTCTATTTACATCAGCTAGACCAGATGTTGACCATCAAGGCTTCGCGATGGGCGATTGGAGTGGAGGAGGTGTTTATAGATGATCATCTGGAAGTATCAGTGTCACGTTTGGGCTTGGTTTGGGACAAAGAAGGCTGCGCTTAGGTGATAATCGCTGCGCTGGTCTTAAGAAAAAGCATTTGGTATAAATTAATAGCCTTACTTAACTTATGGCCCACATTCTCTGTGAATTTACCTATCCACTCTAAGTAAAAACACTTGTTTCTCCCTCTCTTTGCAACAAACAGTTACTAGAACACTCCTCCATTTCATTTCCAAGACTAGGGGTTTTTCTAGGGTTTAAGCCACACCCTTCCAGCCAAAGTTGAGTTTGATATCTCCACTCTTATTTCTTATTCATATAAACCAAATGCTTCGGTCTCACGGCGTCAAGCTTGTTTCATGGCTTTCTCGTCGCTCTCTTTCTTCTCTAGATGTTTCTACTTCCGTACGATTCTATTTTCGATTTTCTCTCCTCTTTTTCCGCTTGTTGTGTGTTCTATTTGCCCCTGATTTTGCCTCTCCATCTTTCGAAATTGCAGAGTGTCTCAAACGAGAGCTGTAGGAGTTTCAGTGGTAAAAGTTGCAGAACTTTTGGCAATTGCAATTCAAGAATTGGTTCGGGTTTTTCTTTTCCTCTCTCTCTTTTCTTTCTTAATTTCCCCTTCTGTGTTCTATTCTACTTACCACAGACGGTTTCTTGGTGGAATTGGGCTTCAAAGTAAGCACGCCAATTACTAGTCCTTGTGGTTTGTGCTTATTGTGCAGTTAAAAATAGAAGCTGGTTAATACTGGGGCCACTAAATGCCAATTTGGGCGCAGCGAGGTCGATTCATGGCACCGGTATTTACATATTTCTTCTTTCAGTGTTCATTCTGTTCTAATCCAACTTAAACCTGCTTCCCGACACTCTTTTTTTCTTTAATTTTTGTTCAACAATTTCTGTTTTTCTCAAAGATGAGGAGGCTGGCAGCCTGACACACACTTTGACCCTGCGTGCGCTCTATTTGATTTGCCATCTCCAGCTATTGACATGTTCTCACTCCCTTTACCTCTTATTTTCCTCTCAATTTTGTGACAGCTAATTTGTCTAGAGATTATTATGATGTATTGGGTGTTAGCAAGAACGCAAGTCCATCTGATATTAAGAAAGCTTATTATGGGGTTGGTTTCATGCTCATCTTCTTTTTTTTTTTTAATTTAACTTTTTCAGTTCCTTCGGTTCTGTTTTCTCATTTAGTATTTTCAGTTCCCTCAATTATGTGGATTGTTATTCTGCTTTCGTATTCTTTTTTAATAACTTTTGCGCGGGGTTGCAACTTTTTCTTTCAATTTATATTTTCATTTTCGTCTATCTATTTCTGCTTTAATTTTACTCATATTCTCATTCCACAGCTGGCCAAGAAGCTGCATCCTGATATGAATAAAGATGATCCAGAAGCTGAAAAGAAGTTTCAAGAAGTTTCGAAGGCATATGAGGTGAACTGCGAAGACTGCAATCATTGCCAGCTCTGTTTCCAATTCTCTATATATTTAATGCAATTTCTTCTTCTTTTGTTGTTGTAGGTGTTGAAAGATGAAGAGAAGCGTGCACAATATGATGAGGTTTAATGTGAATTTTAGTTTTTATACATCTTTTATTTTCATCAAAATATGCAGTTATGCAGCATATAATCCAACTGTATTAGGAAAAGATGGACAGGACTTTAGAAAGTGTCTTTTCCTTGTTCTGTAGAAAGCGTAGCCATGAATATCTATCATTTGTCAGACATATACTATAAGGTTATCCATTAGATGTCAAATTAGATTTTATGTTTCAGACTGCTTTTACTTTCTCTTGTACTCATACTATGGGCTTTTAATGACTTCATTTCCACTTTTGAAGCTCGGCCATGCTGCATTTGAACACCAAAGTACATCTGGTTATGAGCGATCAGGATTCCATAATCCATTTGATCCTGATTTCTTCGGAGAAGATGTAATAACTTCCTCTTACTATTTTGTTTTCTTCTTGTTTTAACTATAAATTTATTTTAATTCGTTTCTTGTAATAAGTATGCATATGCTCGCACTGTATCCAGCTTTACGTTCTTGAAGATAGTATTTAGGGCCTTATCATTGTATAAACTTCTATTTCTATTGCGAGCTTTCTGACAAATATGCACTTCATTTTGTGATGAGCTTTAAATGTTAACCATAAGAGGGGAGGAATCGTGCTTGTTCTTTTTGACTTTGATGCTAGAAGTTTATCTTTGCTTATATTGTACTAATACTCTTTGCATGATGGATCTAGATATTTCAAAATATATTCAAACAAAGGCTTGGTGGTCAAGATGTGAAGGTGCTTATAACTGCTCTCTTTTGGTTGTATTGTGATTTGTGCTTTGAGGTTAATGTTAAGGTGTATTTACCTTTTTTCTTCTCTTGATGACATTTAGGTTGCCATTGAGATATCTTTCATGGAGGCTGTTCAAGGGTGCAACAAAACTATAACATTCCAAACTGATTTGCCTTGTGAAGCTTGTCGTATGTTGATATCTGTTATTATATTACTTCTTTCTATTCTAGCATGGTCGGATATTATTTACGTATCTAATTATTATCCTGATTCGTTTCCAGGTGGTGAAGGAGTCCCTTCTGGAGTAAAACCTAAACTTTGTAAGCGTTGCAGAGGCACAGGAATGGTGAGTTTTGGTATATGAAACCTTTAGTGTGGAAAATAGGGATGCTTTCTCTTTATGATATATCATTTCATTATATTTGCAGACGTTTATGCAAAATGGATTTTTAAGTATTCGACGCACTTGTACTCAATGTGGTGGAACTGACCAAACTGTTTCGGTATGGCAAAAACCCTCGCCTTGTACTTTTATATTCATGTATATGGATTGACTATCACGTAATATTGAGATTGGATTCTCATAGAAAATGTAATTACCTACTCTTGTGTTTGAGTATTAAAGGATTTAGAGATGTTTTAACAACTCTGTCAGAAACTGCCTGCTTAAAGATTTAAGGTTATTTACATATTGTGCTTCTTTTGGTTATCATTTTATAAATATTTTCCTTTAGCTACTGGTTATTTACATATTGCGCTTCTTTTGGCTATCATTTTATAAATATGTTCCTTTAGCTTCTAATTGAATGGTTTGGCAGACTTTTTATAGGTCATGTAATGGAGATAAAGTTATAAGAGGAACAAAGACAATTAAGTTGGACATAATACCATGTTAGTCTTGTAGTAGTCAAGCATCGTACTTCTCTCTCTAGTTTTTTTGGATACAAATAAGCTTATTTTTCTTGCATTAATATCTTGTGATTGATTTTTTTTGGGTCAAGTCAGTTATGTCCTTTCAAAAGAGTAAAAATTTATAGAATAAATGGAAAAGATTTGGAGCTAAATAAGTTGGAGATAATTCCCTTGTGACGCTAATGAATCCACTTGAGGGAGCTTATGGCCATTAGCTCAGCTCATATAATTTTAGCCAAACTTGTGTTGGAGCTTTAAAAATCAACTTAAAAATTTGGGTTATTATTATTTTCATTCATTGAATAAGACCTTATATATTATGTATTTGAGCATATAATATGAAACAAAGGCAAGTCTAGAATGAAATGACTTGCTCAACTATTTCATGATGCTCATGTATATACACATGTTTTCTGGGAAAAGAAGAAGAAGAAGCAAATCTCTATTTTCCTAAACTAGGACTGTTATAGGCAGATTTTATAGTTAACTTCAATCTACAATTATAATAAAAAATATATTGCCAAACTATAGAAGAACAAAATCTTTTTTAGTATGTGATTTCATAATTAACTTTTCCAAACCCCCTTCAAGTTGCTGAATAGATGTGTGTGATTCCTGTTATACCAATTAATGGTAAGAATCCTAGTTTTGTTATTGCCTTGGTTCTTGTCTTGCAAGTAAATGAGTGAGTTTATCTATCCATCTTCAATTTATCGTTTTATGAAACATTTGTTGATCATTACATGCTCTTAATGATCATGTCGTATTGAATTGTTAATAATGATTATAGCTAGGTTATCATTGTATAATATTGTTGAAAAAATTAGAGTTTTTTTTAGAATTCTAAATTTTGGGGAGTTTTTCAGAAGCTTCTTAAATTACATGGGAGGTATATGTCTTTTACCTCTCTAGCTAATATGTGTTATTCTGTATCAAACATAAATTTATTTATTTTAACTATAAATTCATGTTTAATGGTGTGTATAGATTGTTGGACATTATAAATATTACAAATAGTGTATAGTAATAGAAAATCAGTATGTGAGTATGTAACACCCAAATACCCCCTGAGAGGATACATAGATGCCACCCAAGACAGAACAAACAAAACCAAACATCACACTGATATTTATTTTATTTAGTAACTCAAACCCACACT
>JANZLC010000004.1:102368-115688 GCA_026413385.1 Erythroxylum gracilipes
TTGATTTTTCTAATTAATTTTCTCATTAATGGAATAGCTTTATGAAAGCTAATTATGAAAGATAATTATGAAAGCTAATTTTCATAATTAAAGGAATAACTTTGTGAAAGTTATAATTATGAAAGCTATTTTTCATAATTAGAGGAATAACTTTATTAAAGTTAATTTGTCTATTTAATGAGAGAACTTTGGTGAAAGCTAGCATTTTCAATCTTCATTCTCCAAAAACGGTTTTTGGAAATTACTCTGTGGATACCATCAGAGGCTGGACACGTGAACAGCTAGTGATTGATCGTTCCGAGAAAAACAGTTGAAGTTTTTCTCCGGAAAGCAAACAAGGTAGTATTTCTGATCCGAATATATATTTGATTCAAGTTTACGCAATTATCGGGATCCGCTTGGAATCCGTAAAAATTTGTATTTCCGCTGCGTCCGTGATTCGATCACGGTTAGATTCCAACAGTTAAAAGATGTCAGAAGGAATCATTCTAGAATATTACCACATAGATAATATATAAGGAAAAAGACCAGGGAGAGGGGGTAAGGGAGAATACTGTTATTTTCTATAAAGCAGTCACTGTGAAGGAGAGCGGCAGCCTCTCGAATGCTGCCAAACACAACCCCTGTACTGGATTTTGTTTTTAATCCACTTCCTTTTTCCTTTCCTCATCTCATTTTCTGTGCCTATTTACTCTCTTTAAACTCTCTATAATCAGTTGTTACCAGGTTCCTAACAGATTTCAGTCGAACTATTTTGTTTCTGTGTTGTAACAGAGACATGAATGATATACTCGCTTTTTATAATAAAATCAATCTTTATAATTTTTACAAATCAGTTAATAAAAGCTGTTCATAATTACATATACAAGAAATTTTCATATAATGCTCTGCCAAGGAGAATGGAAAAAGATGTCAGAATAACCAAAATTTAGGTCCCACATAGATATGAAAGCACTCTGGATCGGTTGGGTTTAACAGGAGGGATGCATCTGTTGATGATTCCAATAGCTCCACCAATTGCAGCATCAACAAAGTCGGAAGTCACTTTGTAAAGAACCCTGTCTCGCAAGATCTTGCAATGAAAATCATCCTAATAAAGTAAAATGGAAGCCAATAGCAGATATCACAAATCAAACAAATCCTAACCACCAGTCACGGAGCTTAACTCCTAAAAACTACATGCACATATCAATATCTCCTTCCAGAATAGTTGTATAGGCAAACTCTCGAGTCTCAACACAATTGAATAGTAGAGATAACAAATCAAACAAATCTTAACCACCAGATAATGGGCAATGTACCTTTCCTGAGGAGTTGTACGGGGAAACTCTCATTGATGATTCCTACTTTATCGACCGCAGCTGATTTTTTTTGTACCCTTCGCTTAATGAGAAAATGGGTTCGATTCTATAGGATCAAACCAAACCTATAGGGCTTAAGGAATGACGGAAGGGATTTAATCTCAGAATACGGATATAGAGTCCAATCACTAGGAGTATTCACTAACATGATCGTTGAAATGATACTTGATACAACAGAAGCAATCGATATAAGAGAAGTATAGGGTGTGAATTCTATTTCCAAATTGGAATCTCTAAACTTAATAGAACTAGAAATGACCCTGGATATCTTGAGTTTCATTTCTGTAACAAAATTTTCATTGATGATGTTTGGACAGCATCAACAATTTGGTGCATACTAGCTCATACAGGGTGGACACTAGGGCTTGGAGGGTAGCATAGGGTTGCAGCATCACACTTGAGACTTGAAACCTAAAGATAAAGATATGAAGATGGAAAGAGAAGAAAACCATACTAGAATCGATAAAAGATCTTGTTATTACAACTGAGCAGTTTCAGAGACAATATAGAGCACAGATAAAAATCAAACAAATCAATCTGGGATTAAATGCAATTGGAAAGAGAAAAGATGTAAGTGAAAAAAAAGAATTAAAAAAGAGCAGTGCTCCTCACAGCTATGACAGCTAAGTAGAATCTTTTTGTTTTTGATATATTAAGTAGAATCTTCATAGAGCACTTTGTGAATCTAAAACTTACCTGGAGTGGAACATAACCCTAACCATGAATTGGGTGGGAGAAGAGATTCAACATTTACCAAAGGATGTGCAGAAGCGTTTTTCTCCAGAATGTCACAAAAAGCTTCAAATTAGAAAATAGAAGAATCATTTCAGTATAGATTAAATAAACACAATGCAACAGCCTAATAACCAAGATAACAGAATTCTCATCACTTTCATTTACCTTTTCTGAACTTTGAGCTAATTTTATGCAAAATCCCGATAAGTGTGGTGCCTTCAGAAGTAGCTTTACTTGGTCTAACTTCAAGGACATCTCCCGTGCATGAATTGGCATAGAACATTTTTGTTGTTCCAATAATACAATATTGATTGCCCGCCAATGTTGCTATATCCAAATAAATCAGATCCCCAAAAAGTCTAAAGACCAACAGAAACCGGGAAAATGAATATGAAAGACAGAATTGCTGTCTTACTAACTTCCATTCTACAACGAAGTGTAACAGGTTATTTCAAGATAGGTAAAAAGAGGCACAAATGCAGACCTTCTGCACCTCGGGGGAGGATTAAAGGATGAAAATTCAATGCTCTCCACACACTGAGTCTTTTTGAATGACATGACAGCAATCTACCCCGAGACATCCTCCATGAATCCTAGATCATCAAGCTCGGGAACCTCAGTTCTCACAGTATCTGGGTCCAAATTTCTAATTTGAACTTCCATAACCACAAGTAATAGGACATGTTGCTCAAAAACATACCAAACAATGCATTGGACAAGTCACCCGAACCTGGGGCCTTGTTCTGTGTAGTTTCATACTCTAGGGCGAGATAAGTTGATAATGAAGTGCTGAAAGTGAAAGCAATTCTCTTACTCAGTGAACTTGTGCCCTTATTGATCTATCATCATAGAGTACTGCAAAATGGTCACCATGTTAGAGTCCACTTTCACTCCCTGCTACTAGAAAAAATTAAGTTAGACGAATATACCAGCAATCATCTCCAAGGAACAACCCCCAGTTGTAATATCAGCTACTTCAGAAATCTCATTATAATCTTCCAGGTGATGAGTAGAACCATCTTTTGTATGCAGTAACAAGTCAAAGCATGTGAAGAAACAGGTCTTGGGGGCGTCAAGAAGAAATTGTCTTATGTCCATGATGGAATCTCCGGTGTTCAACTGGATTTGTACATTAAAGTGTCAACTTATTGTGTTAAAAGGAAAGAACAGAAATATAACTAAATGTCAGAATACACAAGGGACTTTATTCCTATAAGAAAATTAGCACCTCTAGTTAAGAATTAGAGTACAAGATATGAGACTTGATATCCAGAGAACAGATACTTATATAACACAAGGACAAAGTAAAATGCAGGCATTGTTAAATACTTTCGCCCACATAATACTTACCAAACAACAGAAGAAAAGTTTCATGGTCAACTTAGCACACTTGTAGTTCAAACTTCTAATCATTTAGTGTTTTGACACATACAGGATACAGATGAAGGTCACCTGCACCCAAAGGAGAGGATCAAGATTAAAAACATCTGCTAGGACACTATTCATAAGACTTTGAACAACGCAAATGCTTTATGGAACAGCAACCTTTGACTGCTAAACAAAAAATAGTAACACCAAATTGGTGGTGCGAAAGAACAAATAAATCAAGCATCTAAATATCCTTTTCGGTTCCTTTTGTATTGGGGAAATGAAATGAAACTGACTTGTCACCTTGCTTGTGTTGGGACGTTGAACTTGAGGTTTCAGTGTTCAGTAGTTCCGGGTGGGTTTGATTCGGTTGAATCTGGAACGCTATTTGCATCAGCTCTCCTGTTCTCGGAAGTAGACATATCTTTCACAGCAGCAGTGGATGATACCTCCGCGTGGAGGGCATTGATTGATCCCCTCCGGTTCCTCCTTTTACTGGATTTTCCCGCCATTTTGACCACCTATAGCAAAGGTAAAAGGTTCCAAGGGATTATGGATCGTTGAATTTGGGTTGGAAACTTGAGGGAGATTCAAGTCATGCGATGTTATTACTAAGAAAGAACAAAGATGAATCCATGCACCAAGTTACAGCAGAAACTAAAAGAGAAGGAACGAGGATACCCAAGTAACTTATAGCACCAAATATCCAAAGTAGAATCAGAACGAAATTCCTATAACTCGCCAACATGTTTGTTAAGATAGGTTGAGGAATGGAACAAACAAGGCACGTCCCAGTGGAAATTAACCTCCGCATTTGCCCCATTAGTTAACAAACAAGCATTTCGCAGACCAACAAAACTAAGAAAAAGAGAAGAATATCTAAAATGGTGAGGAAGAAGATACGTACAAAGAAAGTCAGGAGGAGGTGTGTGACTCTGAGGATTTACGCTCTCCTGAAAAAGAACGGGAGGGTGAGGTTTTATTTTTAGGTAGTTAGCGACTGATAGTGACACTCGTTCCCAAGTTTCTTTCTTGTTCCACTTTCACCCACCTCGGCTCCATGCCTTTTGGACTCCATGGCCCATGTCTTCTTGAGAGCACTTCCTGTTTGTTGGGTATCAAAAACTTTCTAAACTGTTCTTGAGATTCCCTGACCAGACCTAAACATTTTGGATTTGGCTAAGAAATGGAAAAGTGAACTGAAGGTTCATCATGAGTTCTCATTCATATGGGAAAACATCGGAGGCCATGCACTTTACGTACATTGCTTCAGTTTCCAGATTGAGCGGTTAACTTCAGGAGATTGCAGTTGTTGTTGCTAACTATATTGATGGGATCAGAGTTGCCATAAAGCAAAACCCAGTTACCACCAAATATCCGCCCACCATTGCAGGAGATTTTGTTGAACAAGAGCTTCCTAGTGATCAATCTAAAAGGGAATACATAGGAATCCTGAAAAAAAATTGTCTTTTGATGTTATTGACTCTTCCTAGCTGTTTTATCCTCTGCCATTTTATGTTCATACTGATTCTTAGAATGATGCCAAAGTTCTCAAGAATCTTGAAACCTAACGAACATGGCTATTTCTGATCTTCCCAGGGGCTGGGACGTCAATTTAGTGTTAAAGCTAGCGTCTTTTCTATTACAGTAACTACATAACTATCAAACTTTCCAGAATTTAAGTTTTTACAGGTTTGGAGATAAAAGAACAACGAGCATTCTAAGGTAAGCCCATATTAGGTATGTTAGCAATTCTACTCCAACTTGTATTTAGTTTAGCCACACAATCAAATTTGTCAAGTTCAGAATAAAAAGAAATTTTGGTAACATAACATAACCACCACTTAGTTTTAGCATCAACTAAAACTGAACAGTAAGTTGGATATTAGTTCCTTGATAGTTGATACAAGTCAGAGTAAAAGCATGCAGAGTTGAAACAAAAATGACATGATCTGTGTAACTTGGGGTTAGGAGGCCAATGCATGATGGCATGACTTTGAACAAACTTGCTATATATATATGAACTACTCAGAAAGCCAGATGCTTTACATAAGAAAGAGAGAACAGAAAGAGCTGCTCATAATTAAAGATGAAGCTTTCAGGTGCTAAGTTCCTGCCATTGCTGATACTCGTGGTTGTGGCAGCTTTATTGATGGAGCAGAGTAAATGTCAGGCTTGTACTAGCACTTTCTTCGCAGCACTTGTCCAGCTGATACCTTGCAGAGCAGCGGTTGCTCCTTTCAGTGCTATACCACCAAGTGATGCCTGTTGCAATGCCGTGAAAAGTCTAGGCCAGCCTTGCTTATGTGTTCTGGTGAATGGACCTCCGATATCTGGTGTTGACAGGAACATGGCCATGCAACTTCCTGACAAGTGCACGGCTAATTTCGAACCATGTACCTTTTCTTGCTAACACTCACACAGATTTCTTGCTATTCTGGTGTACATAGAAAATTTGTGTAGGATTTGTGATTCCGGTGTGATTAATGAGTCTTATAGCAGAAGAGTCAGCAACCTGTAACAGTCTTTCTTCTTTCTGTTATTGACCATTTGACTGTGTGATTGATTTTACATGTATGCAGGTGAAACTATGAAGAAGTAGAAGTACTAGAAAGCCGATCAACATGGAAGGTTAATGTAAGAATAAACGTGTAGAGAAGGATCTGTCCGAGGGGCCATTTCTTTAGGCAGTCAGAAATAAGATAGACAATTACATGTTAATTTAGTATAACGGATCATATCTGTTCAATTTAGTATAATGGATCATATCTGTTCTTTTCCTTATCAAGATTACTGTTCGATATAACTTGGCAAAATATTATATTAAGCGCACAATCCCATTTTCTTTGAATGTCCTGATCCAATGAAATCACTTCTGACCGCAGTCTTAAGAACAATGCAGGCGTAATTCTGTTGATGATGAGACCAACTCCCTATTACATAATACATATGATTCAATGTTCAGGAATAAAACTAGAATTCAGTTATTTCAACTACATTACATAAGATGTCTAAATCTAATAGGATTTGTCCTACAAAATGACTTCCCCACATCATCAATTCACGTCATTCTTTAATGATTACTCATTATGTACTTTATCAACAAGGAAAGTAGCTCTTATAGGGACATGAATGCAAGGCAATGTCCTTCTTACAATACCCTACAACCCCATGCCTAACAAGAACGGAAACCGGATTCACTAATATTACTAGTTGCAAGAAACACCAAGCATAGTGTCAAACTAAGATACTGTTATTAGAATTCTTAGTAGAGATCATTCAACGATTGAAAGTTCTTGAATTTGTATATCCAATCCACCCAGCGGCAGAACAAAATAATTTCTTCAGTTTGGCTATGACAGAGTAAACAAACAGTTAAGAAATTTTTTTCTATTATGATGTAAAAATATATGTTGCCTACAGAAGTTAGTCCATTTGGATTATAACCAGATAAAATTCCTGTATTGCTGAAGATTTGAAATTTGATCTTCAAGAACTACCATTTCCTAATAACCCTGCAAATTCTCGATGAAGGAAGAATCTATCACCTGCCATACAAAACTCCAAGCTTCAAGAGGGCGATAGCTATTCTATGGTAGGATTGGCATTCTGTGCTAAAAGGGATGATGCACATCATGTAAGGAAAACAATGGTATTATGTACCGCAACAAGTCCTTCTCCCTGGCCCTGGCTCCTGCGTTGGGATAAGGATGGCAGTTCCCTTGAGAAGTGATGAATTTCCTTCATATTCATTTTCATCATTGGCAACAAGGGACTTCTTGCTGACAATTCGATAGATCTCTGTCAAGATTGAAAGGAAAGCCGATTCAACATTAGTGGCGTCAAGTGCAGATGTTTCCATAAAGAAAAGGTTTTCTTTTTGGGCAAATTCCTTAGCATCCTCAACAGGTACAGCTCGAAGGCTTCCCAAGTCAGACTTGTTGCCTATAAGCATGATGACAATATTGTTATCAGCATGCTGCCGCAACTCCTCCAACCATTTGGCGACATGATCAAATGACTGACGTTTGCTTAGGTCGTACACAAGCATTGCCCCCACTGCACCTCTGTAGTAAGCACTTGTTACTGCTCGATAGCTGGTGTTGACACAAAACAAATTACAGGTTAAACATTTTCTAGTCCATCTGCAAATGCCTTTATCAAACATTTACAGGGGTTTAGTTCCTTCAATATTCTCAACCTTGTCGTAGCTTACAACTTCTCTACAGTATCCGAACAGATCTCTAATAAAGCACCCAATTTCAATTAGCAAAATGAAGCTATCATTCAATTACAACGAACATGATAGAGTCGCTATATGAAGAAGCTTTATCATGCCATCCTAAAAGAATTCTTTATGTATGCGAATTGCAAGACTTGCATACACTGATATACAGATACATAACTGATAGAGCCTTTCAATTAACCTTGACAGGCAGCAACAAAATCAGAACTTCCTTTCCAGCACATTCTTCACATCTTCACACTAGTGAATTTTCTTTGCCCACAAGTTACCGGACAAGAAAGATTTGAGGAAGAACACAATGAAGACAAGAAAAAAGAAACGACTCCAAGCACACAACGAATGTAAAATTTACAAGCTCAGCATGTGATGATCAGATCAGTGCTTAATAGAAGAACAAGCTTGAATAGGAGAAAGTGGAGGGATTAGTTTTTTGGTACTTAATCAGGCCCCAGGACAGGATTTTAACAAAGACAAATGTTTTCGGTATACCATGAAATCGTCAAATAATGAAATTATGTCATTCACTCACATTCACCAATCTCAATCCAGAACCAAACTCGTCAGGATCGGAATTTGTGAAAAGCGCGCAAGAACGTACGTATAACCGCAAGGCGTTCAACTCAGTAACTAAATCATGAACAGATCGAAAGATCAAAGGAAAACGAGAAAAGAAGTACCGTTCTTGACCAGCAGTGTCCCAAATCTGAGCCTTGACGATCTTGTGATCGATGATAAGAGTTTTAGTTTGAAACTCGACGCCGATCGTGGCCTTGGAGTCTATGTTGAATTCATTCCTCGCAAATCGAGCCAATAACTGCGATTTCCCCACCGCCGAATCGCCGACCAGCACGATTTTGAAGACGTAGTCGATCTTTTGATTCAAATTCACTTGTAGATTCGGCATCTTTCAGCTCTTTCAGTTTCAAGATCAAATTTTTACATATATATTATCTATCACCTATACACAAACAACCCCATCAACATTACCTCTAATCTATCAACAGTTCTTATCAAAAAACAGTTGAATCAGAAGATCAAACACAATGGTTGGTAGATTAAGACATGAAGGAGAATTTGTGAGGGGTTTGTTTCGTTTGATGCAAGAGGAAAAGGCAAAATGAGAATGATTTTGGAAATAATAATAATAATAAATAAGCATAGAAATCATGAAAATTAACGACTTTGGCCTATGTGAGCCTACCCAAACCTTTTTTTTTTTAACTTGAATTAAATTTAATAAATTTCCATTTTTTACTTTTCTTTAATATCTTTTTGTATCATTGTTACCATTACTGTAGTATGGATGGACTGCTCGAGATAAGAGTATCTAAATGAAAAAAAGTTTCAATGCTTTTATTAGTATGCTTTATAGTATCATATTACAATTTTTCATATATTGTTATAATGTGATCAAGCTCCGGGCTTTATTCAATTTATATCTGGTTACTCTAAAAGTTAATACCTTTTTGCAGGATCTCTTGACTAGCTACATAGATATGGTGAGTCGGCCTTGTGTACTTGTATAGTATTTGTGGAATGTTCGAAATTCTTTAATATGGCATAATAAAAGATTAGATCTTAGAAGTATTATTGCCTCTTCAACCAGATTTTTTGAAGAGTAGCAACATGCCTAATTTAAGACTAAAAATTTTGGTCCAACAATAAATGCTGATGGACCTGTTGTCTGTTGGTTAGGACCAAATGTTGGAGCTGTGAAGTGCATTTTTGATACTACAATTCAAGATGATCAGAGGACTATGTCATATGGCTTAGTTATAAGAGGAGAGAGAGGTCACTTTGTTAAATGTCTCTAAGATTTTTTTATATCAAATTATAATCCTCTTATTGTTGAAGCTATCGCATTCAAAGAAGCCTTATCTTAATTGATACAATCTGATTTCATGTCAGTTGAGGTGGAAACAGATTGTCTTCAGTTAGTGCTAAGGTTCTATGGATCAAGAACTGACATCAACGAGTTGGAAGTGATACTGGAAGAATACAAATTAACATGTGTTTTTCAATCTTTGACGTTTAAATGGATTCCAAAGCATGTAAATATGGTAGCTCACTTGTTATCTAAATCAGCTACTAGATATCCTAATAGGCTTAGTTGAGACATGCCACCTGTTTTTTTATTAGAAACTCTAAATTGTGATGTTGATTTGTCCCAATAAATAAATACTTTTTCTTCAAAAAAAATTCTCTATTAATTATGGATAAGCTGCATATTATTCAACTTTTCTAAATTCTGCAAAATGTATCTATTGACAGTTTTGGAACATAGTTTTGACTAGATAATTTATTTATTATATGAAGATCTCTCTTGTGGGATGCTTTTTTTTAATCTTTGGAAATCAGATTAATCTACACAAATCATAAAGCAAAAGATGTAGCAGAGTTCATCTTTCTAATTGAAGATTGCCTACAATGTTACTACCTTACAAAAAAAAAGCAAGCATTTTTACAACATCTAAACCTTTCTTTCTGAATTTCTTTTTCTGGTATCTGTACAGTTCGAAATCATTCAGGGGGTGAACAGAGTTTCTGTTTCCTTGAGCACGTGCACTTGGCTCTAGTATCCGTGAGCATCTGCAGAAAGTGAAACTAATTAGGTAGGAGAAGATAAGAGCCACTTTAGTTCAAGCTTCATGTGAACTTTTCAGTATGATTACCTCCACCCGTTTCTGGAGATCTTTAATGTACTCAACAGCCACATCTAACATATCTGCCGTGTTTGTTTGCTGTCAATAACCAAAGAAAGAGTATGAACATAAAATGGAAGATTAAGTCTGATGCAAAACAAATTAAATAAGTGATGATTCCAAACTACCTTGTCCATGTTGGGAAATAACTCTTGCAGTTTTCTCATCCTTTCACTGATACGAGTCCTTCTTACCTATAAATTAAGCATAGGAGATGAGTATACCAAATGGATGATTCATTTGTTTGTTCTTGTTGCTAAATGTAATATGTACCCTCTCTGCTATGCTTCGTGGGTGGGTAGCACAACCTCTTTTAGCTCGAATTTTGCAAGGAATAGAGCTTTGAAAGTGCAGAAGTTTCTCTATGGAAGTCTTAGGCAAGCTCAAGTGATGAGTCAAGCCATTCACACCATTTCCAGATTGTCCATTCTGAGAAGATACGATCGTAATTGTGAGGATTGTACAAAGCATAACAGGATGAACAATAGCTACAGATTGATCTGCATATTTGAAAACCTGATTGTCTGAAGTGTTGAAGCTAGAGAAGAGGTTCACATCTTTGTTCTTCACTGTTTGAATCAAACTCAATGAATTATCATCCCAAGAGTCTTTGGAGAAGTCGGAAATGGAATGTCTCTTGCTATCTTTGACATCAGAATTACACGCACCGAAGCTTTCATCTCCTGTTTCAGAAATCCTGTGCAAAATCCGAGGTCTTGATGGAAAGTTTGCATGATTGCTCAGCCTGCTCGTTGACGGAACAGCTTCTCCACTCGTCCCATTGCAAGCTCTAAAAGGGTTCACATCTCCCATTACAGCAAGACCTGCGTATATTGAGTAATAATTTTTCAGAAGTTGAAGAGAAAAGGATCGACTAAGAATTTGTAAGCTAGATGATCAGCACTAAGTTACATGCTTAAGATCTCAGATTTATTATGAAAGTTAAGGAAGATACTTGTATTATGCATCAATAGCGTGAAAGTTCAATGGAGAAAGCAGAAAATGACTAAAAGCCAACTCTTTTAACTTATGCAAAGTACTATCATTCCTTCAACTTGCAGCTAATAAAGGTTTCAGAAAATTTTCTGCAATTCTGACAAGCCTATCAGGAATTTCAATTTTTGGGGAGGTTTTCAATCTAGTTTTTCATTTGCTTTTTCAGCCTGACAAATGAAAATGACCCATCAGCTAAATGAATTCCATGTATCACCAGAAAAATTATGGAATTAAAAGCCAAGAAACCATAAGATTCAGTGAACACACAACTGAATCATTCTATTAGCAATTTCCTCAGAGGAAGAGATGATAGAAGTACATAAATTAGAGCAAGTAGCAAAATATTACCACTATCAACGCCTAGGTTGGAGAACAATCCAGCTGGAGAGCTGTTTTGCCTAACAAGATTAGATCCACTTCCAATGTTCGCCTTTTTCACTTGCATAGGATGCTCCAGCGAAGGAGAACTCATAGCCGAATACGAACCAGTCAGAGAACTCCGAGTAGTAGCTGCTGAGTTGTTATTAACGTGCACTGTTACACTTTGATGAACCATCTGTGAATCTGCCACTACTTCTTGCTTGATCACCGGTCTCTCTCCGAGTTCTTGCAAGTCATGAAAATCAGAGCCACCTGAACCATTAGACTGTGTTTGCTGCACAAATCTACCAAACCCGCCACCCATTTCAGGGATTAAAGATCGAAAATAGTTCAAATCTTCGAACCCAACGCTGTTGCCACCTCCACCACCTCCATGACCATTAACGAGACTGTCAAAGCATGAGCTCGGTGCAGAGCGGTAACTCATCAGGCCTGAATTATGCTGTTGCTGTTCTTGTTGGTGGTAATGATGGTGATTGAACTCCATGAAATCTTGGTTCTTTCTCAGCTCTCCTTCAGGATAAATGAAACTCTGACCATACAGCAAGCTCATTTCTTATGCTGCGGATTCCTGAAGATTACCACTACCATATATCATTCAATATTGCCAAAAAAAAAAAAAAACTAACAGAACTCCGTTACTGACAATACCTGAGTTGCTTCAAGCGATGGTACTCCAAGCCTAGACTTTACTTTGACTCCTGATTTCGCTTGTTCTTTAAACTAGAATGTTAAAATACCCCAAGAAAGATTTAAAAAAAAAAGCTTTTCCTTCAACGAGAATCCCAACCTGAAAGGCACGCAAAGCAAAGGAACATCAATTTACATGTCAGATAACGAAACCCATAACCAGAAAGCTGGTAACTTTAGTCTATGTTTAGTTAACGGAGTCTTTAAACCTTGAAATTTTTCTAAGACCGCGACAATGTAAAGAATGTAAAAGAAAAAGAAACAAGCTTTGCTTCAGCTTGATCTGTGCTCCTTGTTAGCTTCAAGACAAGAGCAGTTGACATGATATTTTTGGACATCACTATCCAGAAATGACAAAACTCGAATGCCCAGATGAGAAAGAGTAATGATCATCAAAGTACCTTAACCTGACGTTTCTGCAAAAACACTGAAATCTAGAAACAGAGCAAAGACATGATGTTTCTTGCCTCTGCCCCGAGCTTGTACATTTATGGAGTCATTTCTTACAAAAAGACCCTGGAGGTTAGAATTAATTGCTGAGGACTGCCATTGGTTGGTTCCGTGAGAGCACAGGTAAGCACGCACGTTGACCCACTGTTCTCAAGAATTACCTGTAGTACAGGGACTTGGAGTTAGGTTTTCTAAGGATATTTATTAGTTATCAGAAAAGCTTTCTCAGTGAAGTACAAGCTTATCCAAATTGACACTTAAGGGGCGCTTGGTTCATAAGAAGGAATGGGAATAGAAATGGGAATGAATATAGAGAGGAATGGGAATGGATATAATCATTATAAATATGATGGTTGGTTAAGATAAAGGAATGATTACCATTACCATTGAT
>JANZLC010000004.1:115819-156417 GCA_026413385.1 Erythroxylum gracilipes
AGTTATCTTCTTCCTCCCTTATTTAGGAAGACAAAGCATTCAAAAAGAAATAAATATTATAAACCAATAATTTTGATAAATTTGGCTTATTAATTAAGTGAACATGTTCTTCGCAACAATTCTATAAATGCAAAAGTTTTGATGAAAAAAAGAAGGGGATTTTGCAAAGGTTAAAAAATTAGACCGGACCGGATCGGACAGTTCAGTCTGATCGAAAAAGGTTTAACCGGCCGGTTTTTATGCAGAGAGGTTATTAGGTAAAACCGAACCGGACCACTGAGCGGTTCAAGGTTTTTCCGGTCGGACCGGACGGACCGGTCCGATTTTTAAAACATTGAAAACGATCGAATTAGATAAAAATTGTTTTAAGAATAAAAAAATGTTATTTTAGTTAACTTATTTTATTAAATTATTTAAATTGGATTGAATCATTTTTTAAAATTCAAAATTAACTTAAAAATTAAACTTGATAATTGGATCGAAACCTAATTTGTCATCTTTAAGTGTCAAACTTTTTGACGTTCTCTCCCAATGAATTGCAGAAGAGTATATTCTCATAATCAAAGTTTAGTTTTAATAAACATTCTAGTAGTTATTGGGAAAAACAATGTTATCCAAATAGTGCTTGGACTCTTCTATTACGTGGAGAGTTAAATAATGGTGTCTTGGTGTTGCTATTTGTGCTTACTGCACTTTTGGGTCTATGGAAGAGCCAAACCTTCTGAGGTAGGCGTTGCTTAACCTCTTCAGTGAACTACAGGCTGTTACAAGCCTTATCCATAAAATATCAAAGTGTGTTTTTTAAATGTATCAAACATAACAATAATTCACAAATTAGATTATGCGTTTGGATAAACTACTTACCTAGTCAACCAATTTATGTTTGTTTGATAAAGAGTATGAACAAAGTCTGGCATTCACACGGGGTGGCTGCCCTGAATTGAGGTTTGTTTGCTTGTTGAAATGGAAACTTAAGAGCAGATTACACATTTTGACCGGAGGAGGCTCCATTAAATGTCAATGGTTATGCATCTTATTCGTGTTGTACAGTTAGTTATTGAGCTAGCTGCATTATTGAATGATGTGCTCTGGATATTGTAGAATTGGTTGACTTCGACAAAAATGTCAGCGCTTTAAATATGAAAAGCGAGCAATCAACAAACACCAATTTCTGTCTTTTGACCATTTAAATGCCACAAAAATATAGTCGGTAGAGTTGGTGCCGTTTGTTTTCCCATTCTAGCCTTTATGTAATTACGATGAAACCTGCAAAGGTACCTTACCTCTGGAAAATTTGCTAATTGGATAAGGGTTTTAGGACAATTTGATACTTTGACTCTACATCTACTCCCTCTGTGTGGCCATCCGATTTCCCACTGGGATAGTCGGTCTCAACTCTCTGCAATGTTTCTTGCACCAAATCACGGAACACCGCAAACTTGCATCAAATAAACTCTTCCTTTTCTTTTTTATTTTTCACGCAGATGATTAAAAAAAAGAGCACAACCAAAGTGTGGAATGAATAAAAGGAGCTGACTATGTAATAAGTCGATAATGCCAATCATTAAAACATTCCCCTGAAACCAGTCTAAATAGTATTCATCTGATTGCAGAAGGTAACAAACATTAGTTAATAGCCGCCATACTTATGACAACTAAAAATGTGCTAGTGATTCGCTTACGATTACTGTCCGATGAGATGAGGTTAGGTATTACTGATAAAAGAAGGTATGATTTTGTAAGAGAATCTATTAGCCGCAAAAAGATATAGAAACAGACAAAATGCTTTATTCCCTGATGCTAAATGCAATGCTTACGAATCTTCCATTCTGACGAAACATGGAAGCAAAGTTTTACAAATACCAATATATTTAAGACCACACACAGATTTGGAACAGCGATTGACATGCACAGTGCAGTAACTCCTCTCCTCTCCTCTCCAATGTTATGCATTTTGGCCTCAAGTGGGTCAACATGTGAATAGTTTAGTCAGTTCTAGGAAAAGTTAGGGCATAAAGTTTCTTATTCTACTCAAAAGAAATCCAACTGAATCCCATGCCAGAATCAGCCATTCGTTGCTACGGAAATACATACATAAATACATACATTTATGTGTGTGTGTGCGCACTTTGTGGTGAGATGTGATTTGCTGTAATCCTATAGTGATTAGGACCATGGAACAGAGCATTTTAGGATCTTAAAAAGACAGGTTACATAAGGTGAGAATTTGTACAAAGATTCTTGTCTTTTATTATTTTTGGTGGATGCTGATAAGGATTCATTGGCTGGATTCCACTGTAAGTCCTTTGTCTGGTTGCCATAGTTGGGAACTCACTCGAACATGGATGCCTTGTTCTCTGAACCAAAAGGTAGCGACTGACTAGCCTGTCTATGCCCTTTCTCCTTGCCTGCCTTACCTTACCCACAGTTGCACCTGTGAGAGATTGAAATTATGAGAGCAAATCAACTTCAGCGAATGAGGCCACATTCATGTTCCAAACAACAAAGATGTATAACTTCACCAGTACCAAGTTTTAATAATCACCAGCTAAACTCATGTGGCAATCTCTTCTTCCCCAAGCTATAACAAATTGTTTTCGTAATACATTCAAATATAGATTGCAGTTCCACTGACACTTAGGCATGGAAATATCTCAAAATTAGAAACAATCTGAACCCAGCTCAACCACATTGTAAAATTCGAAATAATTCCAACTGTAGAAATAAATTGAATTGAAATTTGTTGTAATATGATAGTTTTGCTCCATCGTACGTCATTAAAAACAATCTGCTCACAATCAAGATACATTATCTACACGTGCACCAAATCTAAAATAGGAAAGAATATCAGCTTCAAGGGGTAGTTGGAAGACAGTAACCTCGCCACCACTGCTGCTTCTGCAAATTTAATTCCAAAAATATGGGAAAAGTTGGCGTTTAACACAACTTCAGGGACAAGAAACTCAAGAATTCTGTCAATTTAACAAGGATCCTCTATTCCTTGAAATGTACAGGCTCCTATATGATTCTTTAAGATGTTCCCGAAAATACAAACCTCTGGGAAGGAGGGTTAAAGTCGTTGCAACACACTTAGTAGTACGCTTTTCGAGGATTGTTCTGCCAAAGAGAAACCAAAGATAATTAGAACAAGTCTAGTATGCAACTAAGAGAAAGCATAATATAGGATTCAATAGCAATCCACATATAGATATCAAGCCATATGTTCCCAAAAAGATGTACCAGAGGATTAGGTCTATAACGATAACCAAGCATCATCCGCTTCTTATACTGCTCATAGATATCATCATCTGCAGTCACGTCACCAGGATTCTGAGCACCAACACCCAAGTTGTCTTTCTTTACATTACCAGCTGCAATTGGATCTGATATACCATTCCTGGAGCTCCCCAAACCCTCACCTAAGAATTACACATGGTGAGTTGAATGCACATCTGCATAAGCGATTACAAATACAACCTAATCGATATTTTTCATGCACAAACTCGGGAAGCATTCACGTAAATACACATGCATAGTGTGCAATTCACAAAGTCAAGTGGGCACAGATGCTCAGTTAGAGAGTACCTTCCCTCCAACCCATTTTTGACAAAAGCTTATGGCCAACATTATCAGCCTGGATTCTGGCGTTCTCTGCAGCTTCTCTAGCAGCTTTTTGTGCAGCTGCATCATTACAGTTAGCCAGAAACTTCTCAAGCTCTTCTTGGGGGATGTAGTCACCCATGTGATGACCTCTTTTTGCAGAAGCCGCTACAGAGAGAAAGAATTCAGTAAGTTAATCACTGCTTGAAGGATAACAAGGAGACCGAATTTCCAGCACAAAAAGTCAAAAACAAAAAACCTTGAAGGGACGCAGGTGGGGGCATCTCATCCTTGGAATATTTAGGCTGTCTCTTCCTTTCTTCCTGAGCAGCCTTCTTCATGTAGAACTCCATCATTGCTATTGGATCAGAACCTGCAGATGCACTAGATTCATCTGCATGGTAGAGTAAACATAATTATGGTAATAGCTTATAAGATCCTAAAAAAAAGAAGCAAGCAAACCAGCCCATCTATCTAAAGGAAACATGAGATCGTACAGAAATTTCTTGAAAGAAAAAGTTTTTAAAACTGCAGAATCAGACAATTTTATTCATTACTCAACAATTGTTCATTACAGAGTTTGCATAAACTCAAACACATTCATAATAAACAGAAATATAGCGACATACCACTAACAATTCTTCCAGCAGACGTTTGTGCAGAGGCCTCCAAATAGAGCTCTTCACCAGCTTCATATAAAGCTGAAGCCGGGGTTTGGAAATTTGACTGCTGATGATGTGATCTTTGAGAAGTACCTGTAGATTTGGAAGCTGATGCAGTGCTACCACCTACAAATACCAGCTTGAAATGATGATTACTTCCAAATGGAGGAGAATTGTCTCTTGAAAGGGAAATGTCAAACAAAGCAAACTTGCACTCACAATAGAAAGAAAACTTGACCTCACAATAATCAACATATAAAAAATTAGTCTGTTGGTATTGATCTGGCCGAAGTGTGACTGACTTATTCCTACTCTTAAGCAAGCATATTCTAAATTTGAACAGATGTGATATATTAAGGTGGGAAGGAAGGGAAGTATGCAGATGCATGCAATCAAAAGTGTGCAACATGAAAACATACTGTAATATATCAAAGCCACGTATAGGTCCACCATGACATCAAAGCCCTTAAACCCCTAAACTAGCAGATAAGATATCAATTTTTAAGTTAGATTTCAACCATCCATCTAAATTGGACCTAATGTATAACTGGAACCATGCTGAATAAAACCAAGCAATTGAAATAGGCTACAGAAAAGTTAAGGCTCACAAATTGATGCAACTAGAATATTTATGATCAGAGCATGAGAATCAAAGATATAAACTCATATGCACCACGTAAACACATAAAAGACCTAAGTGTCAAGTAGAACTGGAAACAAATATAATAGACCTTAAATTGCAAGTTTTTTTTGGTTTTATAATGAATAAGAACCACTGGCAGCTCTATATGGAAGTTCACTTGAAAAAAGGGTAGCAGCACTAACCAGTAGCTGTGATTTGAGAATCCTTGGTCTCTGAAATAGACTTTTCCTCCTGAGCAAGCCGGTGCTCATAATACTTGTAGTCTGAGCAATTCTTGTCAAATAGAAATCTGGAAGCAATCAAAAGATGTCATAAATCTTAAGCATCAAAGTTCCAAGCACACAGTATGAGATTTGCAATAAGCTTAAAAAGAAAGATCCATGTACAACAAAATGGTATTACAGAGGACATACTTAAAAGGTGTGTCACCCGGATTCTTCTGTCGTGTAACATCCTCAAACTGCCTCCCATTTTTTGCGACAAAACTTGCTAGTTTGTCTGCAACTTTCTTCACTGTGAGATCGCTTGGGGAAGATGGTGCTGCATATCACTTATAAAACCGATTAATACCGAGAGCATGAAGAATGGAATAAATTACTCTTGTAGCAGGCGTGCCACATATGCCAAATCTTTCATTGTACATCTCTTTCCACCAATGTTGGTTGGATATGCATAAGCTGCATTCATGAGACAACAAATATTCAAGAATGTTTTGTCCTCTTCATTTTCTGGTTAAAGATTAGAGCATGCAAAGGGAGATGCTCTTCTCAATTGCAGTGTAAGTAATGGTTGGGACATAAAAAACTTTCAACAAGTAAAAGGATGGGTGCATATTGAAGTTTCATAAAGGTCAAGAAAATAATTACTTTTATAGTCAACATTATAGAAAACCAAGAAGCCAATTACATAAGGTGAAGAGAGTAAGGAAAATATAAATTAACTAAAGTCTTCCTGTGTAGCATTTTTTCCATTGGGCAGACATCAGGGTTGAGAAGCAATGGCCGCCACAATGACTTGGAGCAAGTTTCAATACAAATACATCAAATAATCAGAAAATAAAAACATAATTGTACTAAGTAAAATGCTAACTAACATGGTCTTCTCGAATGTTCATGCAAATAGCAATGCATATGAAACTACAAAAAGAAATTAATTTAAATAATGCCTAAATAAAAGGGCATCATATATTGTCACCTCGAGACATCAAGTACCAAAGATCAAGATGAGAAGATATCTATATAAGCAGTAATTACCAACATCAGCAGGTCTTGATGGCATTTCATAGACAGCTAGTTGACCCAACTTCTGCCTTTTTGCATCACTTGGGACGTTCCCAACACCTCCTTCTTCTTGCTCCTCCTCATCAGCGTCTAGCTTAACAGCAGGTGCCACAAGCTTTGACTTCTGTTTCAAGCTGAATGCAAGTTTGCCTCCTGAAGCTGCTTGCGAGCCCCGTACATCATTAGGCTTTGATTGCATACTAATTTTACTGATGGAAAACTTAGGAGTCACAGTGCCCGAAACAATTGGTTTGGGTTTAGAATCCTTTTCTCCAGCAGCCTTGACTTTCTCCTCAGACTTATCCTGGTCCTTCCCCTTCTCTTGTTGAAGTTGCTTGAATCTCTCCATGAAAGAACCATCATTGACAAAAAGACCAGAAGGAGCACCTTTATCCATTGCCAACAAGTCCAGTATAAAGAAGCTGTTCACTGGAACTCACTGATTAATAAGTAAGGTTTATAAACACTGAGACAATTATGTGATCTACGACTTGTGAGTTTCTTCCCTTCTTAATACACAAACTTTAGAGTGTTTCGCTGAATTCGAAATCAATAATGAAGAAACAGGAATAAACAATGGTCTTGTACCAAACCAAAAATCAAAAAGTTAACTTTAGAATTCCAAGATTATCCCACATAAACCACTACGCACTTTGTGATAGGAGCTTTCATCGAATTTTATCCCTAAAGTTGTAACAGGGTCAATTTCACACGAGAGGCAAAGTGAAACTGTTTGATTTTCTAATGACACGTTTACTTGACTTCTAAATGATCTTGCAACCCTGCGAGCTACTCAAACATTACATCACAGATCAATTACACTGAGTTTCCGCGATGCTGTATTTTTCATTTAAATAAGAAAGAAACCAACAAACAGTTAAATAATCACGTCGCCCTATAAAAACTATCGCCCGATCCACAAATGCAGATCCAAAATCGAATCCACAACAAATTTCTTGTTCAGTTTATCGTGAACGGCTTACTTTCAACAACAACAAAAAACACAGCTAATCATCAACATGAAAACCTAAAAGCAGATATGGAAGCATAAACCCTAACAGAAATTTCAGATTCGCAAGGACCGAAAACAAACACACAACAAAATTCGTAGAGAACTTGAAAAAGCAATTACCTAAGGAAAGCAAAGGAGGACCCGCCCGTTCGATGCCCTATCGGGATTCTTGATCGCAAAGCTTTTAAGGATGGCGCTAAATACTATAAAATTTTAGCTTTTCGTGAATAACTATTTGGAGCCACCGAAACATAAATAAAAAGCAAGTGAGGCGTGGTATACGTATATATATATACACATACACAGTAACAGACCGTGAGGAATGGTAAATTACTAAAATACCGACCAAGTCAGTTAATTTCCTAAACTACCCTTATTCTTCATCTCCATCTATCTTCCCTTCATCTACACTTATCACACGCAGCTTCAGACTTTTCGAGTGTCCAGCAGCTGAAATGGAGACAAGAAGCATCAGTCTCAGACCTCCTTTATCGTTCCAGTTCCGGTCAAGAGACTTTCCATTGCCCCCTTTTCGATTGGGCCAAGCAATGAAGAAGCCATTAACGCTCTCACTCCATCTGCGACTCTCTCCTCTTTGCTCCCTCTGTAATCCTTCACTTTTTCCCTTTTTTCTCTGTGATAATATTGATTTACTTATTTTCTCTTCTTCTGAGTTTATAGAATTGCATATCTTGTTTGTCTGTGGTTGTAGCTAATGGAAGGAATAGGAATATGGGTGATGCGATAAATGAGGTTTCACAAAACAATAAGCTTCTCCAAGTAGTTTTAGTGTCTCCTCAGGTAATAAATTCTGCTTATTATTCCAAGAAATATGCTTTTTTTTTCTTGATTGGTTATGGAGATCTGTCCCTGACTTTGGGAGTGATAAGAAGACAAATGAATTGCGTTTATTCGTTTTCTTTGGGTCCTGTACTTGCTTGGCAGATTCCAGGAAACACAGGTTGCATTGCCAGAACATGTGCTGCATCAGCTGTTGGGCTACACTTGGTTGGGGTATGTATCAGTATTACCTTTACCTATTCTTCTTAATTTAAGTTACCTTCATGCATACTCTATCAACTTCTCTGAAAATGTCTGTACCTTTCGCCCTTGCAATGCAGCCCTTAGGATTCCAAATTGATGATGCTAAATTAAAGCGTGCTGGACTGGACTATTGGCCGTATCCTATCCTTGTTTCATTTCGTTTAGTGCTAGTTCTTCCGTATGATTTAGCCACACACCATTCTCATGAATCACAGATTTTATGTGG
The DNA here is from genome assembly GCA_026413385.1 of Erythroxylum gracilipes. NCBI lineage: Eukaryota > Viridiplantae > Streptophyta > Magnoliopsida > Malpighiales > Erythroxylaceae > Erythroxylum > Erythroxylum gracilipes. The sequence goes on from JANZLC010000004.1 coordinate 124,287, forward strand.
ACAAAGCTCTTTTGTGTTTTACTGGAACTTGACTGTTAACTGCAGATATGTTGTTCTGGAAGTTCATAACTCTTGGACAGAGTTCCGAAACTATTTTATGCAACAGGTTATTATCATTGTACTTAGAAACCTTAATTTTCTTCCTCTCACATTCTGTCTTCGTCTGTCCTATGTTACAGGAAGGTTACAAGCGTTTGTTGGCATTCACTAAAAGAGGAACAACAACTCATTCAGTAATTGACGCCTTTTTGTTTTCTCTTCACGTTAAAAGATAATTTACTGAGAATCTATATTTGGTTTTGGTTGTCTTGCTTTAAATAATGTCTGCTACCCGATGCGATGAGGATGTGTGCATTCAGTTCAGCTATAACTATTATTCACTCACTGCAGGAATTCTCTTATAGGAAAGGGGACTACCTATTATTTGGCTCAGAAACCAGTGGCCTACCTCCTGAAGCCTTGCTGGACTGTAAAAGTGAAAATTTTGGCGGAGGGACCATTAGAATCCCCATGGTTGAAACCTATGTTCGATGTCTGAATCTATCAGTGAGCGTTGGCATTGCTTTGTATGAAGCATCCAGACAGTTGAACTATGAACAGATGAACATCCATTCTCAAACAGTTGTCAATGGCAACCAACCAATCATAATAGAAGATATTTTTGCTTGATTTCATGGTTTCACAGCTCCCAAGACTTAGCTTTTTCTTCATTATAGGAATAGAATTAAACCAATTGTAGAATGATATGTAGAATAGGCATCGCTCCATTACAAGACTGAACAAATGTACTTGAGTTTGACAAGGAGCTAAAGACTTCCTGCAAACAGTTTTTAGGTATTGGATTTCAGAAAACATTTACAGATAGGAATTGGGTCGATTAGTTTGGATGAGAACCAACGCGCCAGTCATCTGACTAGTCTCTGAGAGTGTGAGACAGGCTGTATGTCTGTTCGAGTATATAGGAATTCGCTATGTAGATGAATGATAAGAATAGCAACAAAAAGAAAAATCCTTTGGGTACATTAACATGCTTATGGTTTTGACCGTAGGCTTCAAAGGCTGGACCTGAAACTGAAGACATAGTAGAATAGACCTGTTTAGTGAAGAAAGAGGACATACAGTTGCAAAATGGAGATGCGGGGGATCGAACCCCGTGCCTCTCGCATGCAAAGCGAGCGCTCTACCATTTGAGCTACATCCCCTTGCAGCATGAATAATTGAGTTAAATTCTATGGAGTAATAGAAATGATTCTGTTGGAATTGTCGGATTTACTCCTACCTGCCTGCCTGGAATAGACAGACTATCAATCGGTTAACCCAAACACGCAATGTTTTGAATAGTGAAGTTTGCTTAGATCAGACAGGTTCATGTTAAGGAAAGGAATGTAGTCCTAGTCTCCAAGGGCTGCAATATCACTACATTGACATCTGAACCCCTGAAACAGGAGGATAGGACTAATCTGACAAATTCATGAATCAGCTAGCTTCTTTAGGACAAGATCATGATTGAATCTTCTTTTTTACCCTTTCTTTATTTCTTTTTCTTATTACAAATGGTGGCAAAATTTGAACCTATCGTGCAGCTGTCTGGACCAGTTTATCGCGGTCATGATCTATCAGAATGATCATTTTTTGTCTGTTCCAACAGTGAAACTGAAAATGAAAACCATATATATTTAAGTCCTGCAGGGTTGCATCTATCTATTTATCTATTCTACATAATGTTGCTGCACATGAGCGCTGAAATTTCAGCCGACTACATTCATTGTTTGATTAAGATGGTAACAATAGTTATATTCCTGTCATTATTCTCCACAATAATATCAAGTGCAGTTCCAGGAAATTCTAACCTAGCTGATGAGGATGTGTAACTTTTAACTGGAATATAGTCTTTCTGGTTACTGTACGTATTGCTATATATCCAGAGAACACCAATGGGATTTCAGGTCCTCCTGACTCTAACACAAAAAGGGCTTTTGTTTGACGTTGAGTGGCTGCATGTTACAGCTCATCAAAGGATAAACCATCGCTTTCAATCTTAAACAAAAGGAGCAAACGATGGGAAACCGGACATGTACGATGATGTCATACTTGCATGTGAACAGTGACTTCCAATTAGAGAATTTATATTGTCCCTTCTCCTGTAGCTATCCTCACGCAGGTCCTCCCAAATATATGCGGCAACTAATCAAGGGTTATTCTTAATTTAGCAGAAAAGTTAGTTAGAATATACTTTAACTTCTTGCGGACATAACCAAAATCTACTACGAGTTGGTGTTTAAGGTGTTACAAGTTGAGAAGCTGAAGGGGTTTGGTAATAACAAAACACTCTTCTGCACCAAAACCGAAAAGGTTTTTACAGTTCCCGTAGGACTCACTCGTGCGATCTTGGGAACATTAATATTATAAACAAGCATGTACCCTGGTCAAATTAGGGACTCTGGAATGATGAATAAGGCAATCCTCCTTAATTACAGGCATCGAAAGAGACGACTGTCCCCTAATAGAATCAAAGTAATTAAGATTCTTGTCTCTAAAAAGAGGTCCCTAAGCGATAAACGTTCAAACACATTATCATGTATCACACATTGGAGGGTACAGTGTGCATGAAACTGAAACGAGGAGAGGTCGTCTTCCAGTTACAGTTTATTGTTGAAAGCCAGCTTGAAAGAACCAACCAACCCAGATCTTCCAATATAATAAGCCTAAGTCATCTACAGGCATGATTTTGAAAATGCTTGAAACCTTGAATTAATGGCTTCCTTCAACAGTATAGCGTGTTTTCCAATGTGGGAAATGGTCAAAATCTTTTCTTTTTTGATATTGCCAATGGTCAACATTAGTTCCTAAGAGCAAGAGGTCGAAATTCACAACTTGTAGTTATTACGCATTGTGAAAAACTAAATCCTGGTGTCCCCTCCTCAACTTAGATAGAAAAATATAAAATTACAGCTGAACAGAGCTAGCTCTAATAGAGTTTTTAGTTCCTCTTCTTGGAAAACGAGGTCATAATACATATAGAAGAAATGACTTTTCAACTCAACAAGCCATAAAAGGAAAATCTCAAGACAGAAGAACAAAATGGAATTCAGGATTAAAACTTGACATTACTTTTCATTGTTCCCTGGAGAATTCATATTCCTGAACAGTGTGATTACTGATGCTCTTGGAAGAATCCAGGTTCTGGTACTACTGTACAGTGTACTTCTCTTCAACTTGTTCGCACCATTATTTGTAATTTCAATCAGGTGAAACCATATTCTCCTGTACAAGAGCTTCACGCGTCAGAATTTGCCAAAACAAGAAAATAAAATTTGTACTTCAATATATATAGTATATATTTTATGGAGCGTTATCTTTGTTTTTCCTTTTTTCTGCTGAATATCGACTCCACGCGTCAAAGCACTGGAGAGTTCTGTGTAGGGTGGCTTCCGAGAGTGCAACAACAAAGAGCAAAAAGGAAGGAGCCAAATTTAAGAGGGGAAAGTGCCAATGAATGATATTGGAAATGTCATTATCGATCAAGTGTTGCCATTAATTTAATTTACATCAAGTGTTTGAATGAATCTGTTAAATTACTTATCATGCTTAAGTAATTAGCTTGCAAGCTTTATGTTTCCATTTCCATGTAATTAGTCTTGTCTAATGAATCTTATTTGGTGATAGGTACTCAGGCGTCTTCTTCACTGCGCCTGGGAGATCTAGTTTCAACATATTCTTCGGGAAGAGAATCAATGTGCGGACCTTCTCGCTTCCCTCGCTATTATCTCCAACCCAGGATTGCACACCTTATAGGAGCCCCCGCTATCTCTTTTAGGCTGTCTCTTCTGAGACACGCACGGCGCGTTATACCGCTACTCTATGACTTATTTTAGTTCGTTTTTTTTCTTGTAATAAAAAAAACAATAAATGGGTTTCATTTATTGAATGAGATTTTATAATATACAACTCTTAGAAAAAGGAAAGAGATTGACTATATCCTTGAAGTGAATCTAGCTAGTTTAGACATGCATGCATAGGAAACATGATTTGCACATTTATTAAACCAAGTGCAAGATTCAGTTCCTCTTTGATTGAAGCAAGAAAAAATTATTTAAAAAAACAAACAGAATGTTGCAAACACCAGTGAAGCACCACCCTAAGTCCACTGCGAACGTGCGTTTGTTGGTGTGTGTGTGGAGGAGATGCAATAGTGTTTTCGGGAGACAACCCTGAATTTCTAATCTCTGACTTCGTCTTTTGCCTTTCACTTTCACCCTTTTATTATCTTCTCCTGTCCATAAATTTCATTGTCTTCTCAACTATTTATAAACCATTCTCTTCCTTCATTAGTCTTTGTATTAGTTAGTACTCAAACTCAATAAGCATTTCTCTTCTTCTTCTTCTTCTTTTGCTTCTGCTTCTGTCTTCTACAATGCCAGAAAACCCTTGCTCTAATCTGTTAAGTGGATGGATCAACTTCTCACCCCGTTACACTCATTATGCTGCTTTCTGTACTTACTCCAATCCAACTCCATGTTATAATCTCAATCTCTGCTCAAACACCGATCACAAGTCTTCTTCTTCTCCTCAGTGTCCTTATCCCGAAGCTCCTCCCCCACTTATAGACTACTTGAGTCCCACAAGACAACTTGAAGAGTCAGGCAGTTGGGTGGGGGAAGAGATGGGTAACAAGAAAGATGACGAGAGCCCAGTTCTGAGTACAACTGATGATGATGATAAGAGTGTGACCATATCACTACACATAGGCCTTCCTAGCCCTAGTTCTGATCTGGGTTTTAGGGTTTCACCGTCAGGTTATGTGACTGACAAGGAAGAAGGAAAAAAGGAAGTTTTTGGATACCCCAGGGAGAAACGAGAAAAGTTTCAATATTGGATCCCTACCCCTTCTCAGATTCTCACTGGTCCTACACAGTTTTCATGTCCGGTTTGCGGCAAGACCTTTACTAGATACAACAATTTGCAGGTTAGTGAGTTCTCATGGTTTCATGAAACGTCTTGTCAATGGGGTCATACCCTTCTGATCTATTGTCTTCTTCTTCTGATGACTGCAATTCCCTGTGAGCTAGATCTTATTATATATAAACTCTTTTTTCTCTCTTCCCCACACATCTTGCACGCTTCTTCTTCTTGTGATTTGTGTATTCGTGCACCGGATCGATGAATACTGTGTTTCCTGGTAGATTATTTTTCTAAGCGCCTGTGTTTCCTGGTAGATTATTTTTCTAAGCGCCTTTCAGGGCATTCATATGATCATGACAGACACAACCTGAGCTTAATTTCAACCTCCACTCCAGTCCGTAACTGTGTAGAACAGTGAAAATCTACAGTTTCTCTTATCTGTCTGAAAAGGCAGACACAGATTCCGCATTATCTTTTCTAAAAATGCGATAACTAAATAGCAGTAGACTAGATACTGCTACTATTACTTGTACGTCATCCAAAACTTGCATGGAGAACGTATCTAAAACAGAAACTTTAACATTTCAGTAAATCTAAGAACTGCTTCTAGATCAATACTTTTTTGAGTAAACATTGATGGATTTAGCTTATTGATGTAGCAGATGCATATGTGGGGTCATGGATCACAGTACAGAAAAGGACCCGACTCTTTGAAGGGAACACAACCAACTGCAATGTTAAGACTCCCATGTTACTGCTGTGCAGTAGGGTGCAAGCACAATATTGATCATCCAAGAGCAAGGCCCCTTAAAGACTTTAGAACTCTACAAACACACTATAAGAGGAAACACGGGATCAAACCCTTTATGTGCAGAAAATGCAGCAAGCCGTTCGCCGTCAAAGGTGACTGGAGAACCCATGAGAAGAACTGCGGCAAGATTTGGTATTGCATCTGTGGGTCTGATTTCAAACACAAGAGATCTTTAAAAGACCATATTAAGGCTTTTGGACAAGGCCATGCAGCCATTGGTGTTGATTGCTTGGAAGATGAGGAAGACCAGATCTCTGAAGTTGAAGTTGACTGTGAGTAAAGTGGTGGTCATAAACTTGTTTTTTGTTCTTTTATTGTATATCATCTAGCTTTTTTCTTGTAATTCTTGCTGTGCTATATTCAGTTTCTCGAATAATAGAATTGAAAACTTGAATTCCTAGCTTGGATTCATCCAAAAACAAGCAAACAAGCTTTAACTCACTCATCGTATTACATCAAATCTCTAAAACGACCCAGCAGTTTTAAACGAGTCGTGAAGATGCCTCAAAGTCTCCTCATCTCTGTTCCACTCAGGCCTTGGTGCATTAACAAAATGAGCATATAATTTGTTCCTAATACATGTAACCTTGAACAAGCTGTGTTTCCCAAGCCCATCAATCTCATACACATAATACAATTGCCCACTCCCATCTTTCTTCTCTTCACTCACCACACTATCCGCTCCATCAATCAAGTCCTGCAATACCAAGTCAGACAGTGCCAAGTTGTTCAACACCGCGTCTATGGAAGCCAGCTGCTCGAACCCAGAAAGAGAAATCACATACTCCCTTTCACTTCTCTTCTTCGGGTTATAAAACTCGCTGTCTATCCCATTCGTGCCCTTCTCTACTTTGGAAATCAACCGCTCTTTCCAACCGTCGGGCACGTCGTAGACGTACTCGGCGGAGGCTTTCTTCTCGGAGCTGTCACCGTATCCTCCGTTGTTGGCGGCGCTGGCTGCTGTGCCGTAGTAGGTTTGGAAAGACCGAGCTGATTCAGACAAGGAAGGTGGAGAGGTAGTTAGTATTGTGGCGGCGGTAACAGTTGCGGCTAAGGTAGTTAAGAGGGGTTTGTTGGGTAGAATTGAGACCGACATAGATAGGTTCCTGGTGGTCAGATGAACTTGTGGAGGAGATCTTAGGGCGGCCACGGTGGAGGAGAGGCGAGCTGACGGTGAGACAACGGTGTCCATGGAATGGATTATGGTTAGATATTGGATATGATGCTGTTATAATGACAAGTCATGAACAAGTTGGAGAGACTTTTATAAAAATGTAATTAAATTATAAAAAGAGGCCAAAGAAGTATATAAAAATGTTCAAATTTTGGTTTTTTTTTGTTTTTTTTTTGGTTATAAAGAAAAGAGACTAAATTATCTTATCAAAGAAATACCACAGGGATCAGCCCATACAATCAATCAGAGTGTTTCAGGAATATCATCCCAAATCTGAAAATTTGAAGCAATGTCATGGCCCAATTTAATTAGATAATCTGCTGCAAATTTACCTTCACGAAGCACATGTCTAATATAGCAACTCTAATTCATAGCAAGTAAAGCTTGAATATCCACAATCAAAACAAACAGGGGATGTGACGAGATAACACTACAGGTCACCATCCGCACCGCCTCCATGCTATCAGATTCTACAACGACTTGCCGAAAATCGTGATCCCACGCAAAAATCAAACCATCGCAAATGGACCATAACTCTCCCACCAAGATAGTTGAAACACCAATTCGAAACGAATATCCCCCTAGCCAACGACTAAATGAATCTCGCAACAACCCCCCACCACTAGTCAGCCTAGGATTAACAATAGAACTGCCGTCACAATTCAACTTCACCCAACCAGATGATGGCGCAGTCCAACCAATCCAACGCCTCATACCATGACGCTTCAGTGTTGAAACGGAAGTCAGGGACACGTCCATTGCAACTTTAAAGACACAACCATTCAAATTTGCTAAGGAAAGAAACTCCTTCTGAAAGACCAATAAGTTCCGAGCCTTCCACATCCACCAAATACCTGCTAGAAACCAATGTGCCCAGGCAAAACCAGAAGGACCCACAGTATGAGCACGTAGATTCAAAGCTAGCCAATCAACCAAAATCTCTGCAGTAAAAAAAAATTAACAAGAACATCCTACTGCTGCCACCATACAACTGCACAACTACAATCACGCAATAAATGTAAAGGAGACTCAATATATAAAGAGCACACGCCACACAAATTAGAAGTAACCAAACCCCGTACGAACCTCAAAGAATTAGTCGGAAGACATGAGTGCTCAAGTAACCACAAGAAATGTTTCAATTTCGGTGGACCAGCCACTTTCCATAACCAAGAAAAATAGGACAAAACAGGAACATTAAACACCTCTTCCGAAAGAAGTGCTTTATAAGCTGCTCAGACTGAATAAGCACCATTCAGAGAAAAACTCCAAGACAGGTTATCCTGCACCGTAGTAAACAAAGGCAAAGGAATTGCCCGAATAACTGCCCTAAGATGCTCTGGAATGGTAGAACGTAAGCCTGAAAAATCCCAAGAATTGTGATTAATTATATGTGCTACCTGAAAATGTTCTTCCCCTACTGTCAAGCCATCCATATGATCCACCAGAGGACCTCCCGAGTACCAATTATCAAACCAAAAACTAATTTGAGAGCCATCACCAACTCTTCAAACCGAAAGAGGAAATAACAAATCAAAACTTTTAATGCCTTCCATAAATTGAAATCTGAACCCTTAGCAAAAAAGGGAATAGACCCACCATTGCAATATTTACAGCATAACACCTCCACCCACAAGGTAGAATCATTCAAAAATAACTTTCAACCTAACTTACCCAACAAAGCAACATTCATCAATCGAGAATTTTTGAAACCAAGACCACCATATCTCTTTGGCCGAATAAGCCAATTCTAACCAACCAAATGCATCTTACGTCTATCCAGTGAGGAACTTCAATAAAAATCACGAATCAAACGATTTAAATTACCAGAAATAGAGGAAGGTAACCAAACCGTTTGCATCGTGTAAATAGGTAGCGAATAAATAGAAGGCTTAATAAGCACTTCCGACCCAGCGGGAGTCAGAAATTTAGAACACCAATTAGCCAGCCTAGTCTCTACCGAACTCACAATATGCCTATAATGAGAAATGGAAGTACGACCATGCAATAACAGAACACCCAAATACTTACCCAAGTCAGAAGAAACTGCTACTCCCAGCAACTGCTGTAGCCGGGATTTCATAACTCGAGAAACAGATTTTGAAAAGTTAATTATGGACTTAGAAAGATTAACCCTTTGCCCACTCACCATACAGAACACATCCAACACCTCACATACCACTTTAACCTGTTTAACTGAAGCCTTACCAAAAATCAGCAAGTCATCAGCAAAAAGTAAATGACTAATGCCTGGTCCACCTTTAGATGCCCTAACCGGAATTCATTTTTTACTTAGCAGTACTCTTTGAATAAGCATGGTCAAACCTTTCATACAAAGAACAAATAAATAAGGGGAGAGTGAATCGCCCTGGCGAAGCCCTTGAGTTGCAGAGAAAGACGCAGAGGGGCTGTCGTTCTATAGAATAGCCAACAAAGATTGAGAAAGAGCACTTAAAATTAGTTGAACCCATCGAGGAGGAAAACGAAAGCCTTGCAATACAAACCGCAGGTAGTCCCAATTGACCCGACCATAGGCCTTCTCCAAATCAACTTTCAAAGCAAAATAACCCACTTTACTTTTAGACCTCCTAAAAGAATGCAGTAGTTCTTAAGTAATAATAATGTTATCAGTCGTGGTACGATCAGGAATAAAACTACTTTGGAACGGGCCAACCAAGCCGTCTATAAAAGGTTTTAAGCGAGTCGACAAAACCTTTATAACCACTTTATATAACACATTACAAAGTGTGATAGGGTGAAACTGTGAAAGCGATTATAGAGCATGAACCTTAGGAATAAGCACAAGAAAACCCTTAGCAACATAAGCATCCATCGCATCAGAGTTAAAAGTTTGCGTCACAAACTGGAAAACCTCTTCACCAACCACATCCCAATATTTCTTAAAAAAAAGGTTGAAAATCATCCGACCCTGGTGCCTTATAAGAACCCATACTCGAAACAACCAACCAAACTTCGTTCCGAGCAACGGGTTTCAACATATCGTCAACTGTCGTTTCAGATAAATGAGGAAAATTCAAACCCTCAAAACCCACAGTATTGAAAACCCCATCATTCGAAAACAACTTCTCATAGAACCCCACCGCCATATCCTTCAATAAAGCTGGATCAGTCACCCACGGCACAGCATCATTCTGCAAACATTCAATTTTATTCTGTCTCCGACGAACCCTAGTAATCGCATGATAATACTTATTACATCGATCACCATCCTTGATCCAAGCAGCACTACACTTCTGAAACCAAAGTGTCTCTTCCTGTTTCAAACATCAATATTGGCATACAATTCTTTTTCAAGCAACAAGAGAGAAGAAGAGGGGTGATTCTGAATAGCCAACTGAACATCTTTTATTCGCTTCAGTAAAACCCGCTTATTCTTAAAAATATTACCGAAAACCTCCTTATTCTAACAAACAGCTTATTCCTAAACCGAAAAAGAGCACTAGAAATCGAATCATGGGGCTTAAAACATGCTGATGAAATAACTTGCTTAAAATCCTCCCGTAAAGTCCAAGCAGCCTTAAATCGGAACGGCCGCTCCAAAGGAAAGGAAGAGAAACCTCTCAAAGACAATAACAGAGGAAAGTGATCAGAAGCAAGCCGAGACAATGACATAACAGAAGCTTCAGGAAATCTCAACCTCCAACCAGCATTACACAAAGCCCGATCCAAACGTTCCTGTATCACACCAATTCTAATAATGGAGCGTGTCCAAGTAAGCTGATAACCCACACAACCCAAATCTATAAGGGAACAATAGTGTCAATGCTGTAAAAACCTACCACAATTAGCAACAAAAGGTAAATCACCCCCTTTTTTCTCATGGACATATGCAATGTCATTAAATTCACCAAATAACAACCAAGGCTCATCCACAGAATCTTCAAGATCGTACATCTGAGACCAAAAAAAATCTCGCTTACTACGAATAGGACTAGCATACACTGCAGTAAGAAACCAACTACTACTCCCCCGAACAGCTACTGAACAATGAATAAACTGAGTATCCCTCCGTAGCAAACGTATGTCACAAACATGGTTATTCCAAAACAACCAAACACCACCCGCAAAACCAACAGTATGAGAAAGAAAGAAGTCAAAAAAATCGACCTTCTTTGCCACCCTAGTCACCCTGTCGTCCGAAATTCGAGGCTCCACAATAATCAGAATGTCTGGACAATAAATACGACTTAACTATCGTACATGGGTCAAAAAACCCATCTGCGCAGCTCCACCATAATTCCACTAAATTATTTTTAGATCCATTAAAAAATAAAATAAAAGAAAGAGCCGAAATTTTACAATTTTCTAGGTGGGCTTTGACTCCGACAGCGACCATCCTATAACGTCTCCAGCAATGGGGTCAGGAGGTTTGGGTTCATTTGAAGCAAATGTTGCCACCATCCTACCATCAACGGTATCAAGCACCGGCAACACAGACTCTCCTGTTGACGAAAAGCGAGGAACATGAGTCGCCCTAACCAAGATCTGGTTAGGTGCATCAGACACCATACCTTTTACGTTCGGCCCAGAACGTTGTCCAACCTCTAAAGCTTCCTTCCTCCCATTTACAACCATTGGTCCTTCGGGAACAGACCTACTTGCAATAGCCCCATTCCGAAACTGACCCTTCACACTACCAGACCTCCTAACCCCCTTAACCATCACAGGCTTCTTACCTTTATCTCTTGGACCTAAAGTCCCATTAACACTATAAATCCTCTTGCCAGACCCAACTGAGCCCTTATCCACCTTAACAACCTGTCTATCCTCCACCTGTAAAGAGTCAAAACGAGAACCAGTAATAGTATTAGATACTGTCTTCTCCTGAGATATGAGAGAAGACTTAATTCTAGCGGTACGCCTTTGTGTACACTATGCAACCAACCATGGGCCAAAGATATCTTCTTTAGAATTTGAACGATCATCCACCATTGGTATATCTGTAGTTACACCAGCAGTCTCAGCCCCAGTCATCACCGGAACCAGCACCTCCGTACAATTTTCAATACGATGCTTGACACGGCCACAACCTGAACAGACCCCTAAGATTCCTTCATACTCTACACGTCGCCATGTACAGCCAAATAAGAACCTTAGGAACAAAAGGTTGGTCAAGATTCAACTTCACACAAACTCTAGCAAAACGTCCTCTAGTAGCCATGGGCATCTGCCTATCCACCTTAATGAGCGTTCCAATAGCACTAGCCGTTGCAAAAAGGAATTCATCACAATAAAAATCCATTGGAAATTTAATAAAATGCACCCAAGTAACCATTGAGGAAATTCTAGCCGTCAAGGGCTGAAAATCAGGCTTCCATTTTTGAATATACAAAGGCTGACCGCCAACAGTATAGGGACCATCGGACACAATTCGCAACATGTCCTCCTTCTCTTTGAATTTAGCAAGGTAAAAACCAAACCCCATACCAATAATATCAAGTTCCGCAGAAGGCTTCCGAAGCAAGGTCAACCGTTTTTTCAAATACGTAAAATTAACAGACTTCCCGTAAACTTTAACAATGAGAGCATCTTTCCACTTACCTGGACAATATCATCATCAGCCAGAACCTTGGGGCGCAAGTAATCATTCCTTTCATTGATCTAAATGAATTCAATTCAAAATAATCGAATTTCTAACTAAAATCAAATATTTTATTATGAAAATTGAATATATAATAAATAAAAAATAATTAAAATATTGTAATTAATTAATTACACTATTTTAATTAATTAATATATTATATTTAATTAACTAAAATATAATTAATTTTTATTTTTTAATATTTTTTACAAACTAACCACTGTCAGAAATAATGGTAATCATTCATTTCTCTTAACTAACTATCATAATTATAATTATAATATTTATTCCTATTCCTCACTATATTAATTCCTATTCTTATTATAATTCTCCGTTACGAACCAACTGCCCCCTTAATCAAAGTCAAACCTGAAGGCTCCAACCCAATCCATCATAATGCCAAGCCTATCTGCCTAATTTATAGAACACCTACCTCTTTGAGTCAGAATCTTTTGTTCATTTTACTTTATCCCTACCCTGTCTCATGAATTTCAACCATCCATCTATGTAGATCCTGCGTGAGCTCTGCATAAATGAATGGCTAAAATTTATGGGACAAGATAGAAACAAGGTAAAATGGAGGGAGGATCCCGTCCCTACTTCTCCGTAAGTCCATTGTCTTATTGAGTTATTTCAAACAATATATATATATATATATATAGATATATATTATATCTTTTAATTTAATTAAAAAATTTAAAATTAAACATAAAGGCGCGATAATTATGAGACGGTAAGAAATGGAGGGAGAAGAGGGGGAATTAAAAGAACCATCGGGTTGCCTTTTCAAATTTCCTCTTTTTGTTTTTTGGTGTCCTCTCTTTCTCTTTCTCCTTCAGCCTTTTGTTTTGGCTTCTCTTCTCGCACTTTTTTTTCTCTCTCTTTAATTTAAGCTCGCCCTCTCTCTCTATATCTTCTGTACAAGGACGGAGACGGACAGAGAAATCGTCCATGTCTAGAAGGTGATCGTCTTCCTATCCTTTTTTTTTTAAATTTTCTTGTATTATCTCTGCTTTTTTTTTGTTTTTTTAATGTCGATGATTCGGTACGGGATTCAAAGCTTGATTGGATATCTTCACATCATGATGAGCTTGAAAGTAAAGATTGATTGGTTGTTTGTTTTAATCATAAGTTTTTTTTTTCCTTTTATGGAGGAAGGGAGGTTGGGGCTGAGGAGGAGGAGGAGCTATAATAATCATGGAGATGAGGAATCATGTTATTTTCAGCGATTCGTTCTTTGTTCTAATTATTTGTGTGTTGCTTGTCAAACTTAAGAACAAGCTTCATGGCTCTTAATTTCCCTTTTTCTTTCAATTTTTGGTCGTTACTGTAAAATTGGGTTTTCGTTCCATAATCGCATATGCTTGGGTTAACATTTTTGATATATTCATATGTTCCCAAAGCCTAGAGACTTCTTGAATTTTCTTTCTAATTATATGGTGTGGACTTCTTCAGGGTTCTTTGCAAGTTCTTTGCTCATGGAGCATGTCTGAAAGGGGAATATTGTGATTTTTCACACGACTGGAAAGATCCCCCCAATAACGTAAGAAATGGTAGTTCTGCTTTGGTTTTTATGTCCGTTTTGCTTACTGTTCGGCAATGTCAGGATTTTAGTACACTTGTTTATTCTCTGTTCATCACCACAGATTTGCAGCTACTACCAAAAAGGAATTTGCTCTTACGGTAGCCGATGTAGGTACGAGCATGTTAAATCTTCCAGGCCGGATACTTTTGCATCATCTTCATCCACAAGATCAAATTCTGGCCCTCTAGCTCATCGTTCAAAGACTGGGTTGAATGGTTCAGAGTTTCATGATTCAAATGGGCGTTTTGTTCCTCGTGCAAAGGCAGCATGGAATTTGAAGTGTGGAAATAATGATCTATTAGAAGATTATGATGTGATAGAGCCTAAGAATGATAAGCCAGAAGATCGTCCTCTCTGTTCACTTGCTGCTGATGGCACTTGCCCTCGTGGAGAAAGTTGTCCTCATTTTCATGGTAACATTTGCCCATCTTGTGGAAAACACTGCTTGCATCCTTTCAGACCTGAGGAAAGTGAAGAGCATCTCAAAATGTGTGAAAAGAAGCAAAAGAACATTGAGGCATTGAAGCGTAGTGAAGAAATAGAGTGCAATGTATGCCTGGATCGTGTACTCTCGAAGACTTCACCTGCTGAACGTAAATTTGGGTTGCTTTCAGAATGCGATCATCCATTCTGCATATCTTGTATTCGAAATTGGCGTAGTAGTTCCCCATCTTCCGGTATGGATGTTAGTAATACAGTCAAGGCCTGTCCAATATGTCGCAAGATATCATACTTTGTTGTTCCAAGTGGCGTTTGGTACTCCTCTAAAGAAGAAAAACAGGAAATCATTGATAACTACAAAGCAAGACTCAGGTAACTTTGTGCTAGTTTTTTCTATTTTGCTTGATCTTCAACTTGATTTCTGCGCTATGTAGGAAGATGTGATTATTTGATTATTGATATGGAGAAAATTATTGTTGAATGACATTAGTATAATGTTGGCAATTCATCATTTTAATGAATGACGTGAGACTTTGATTACTGTGACCATTTCCTAAAATATGTTTCTTGTCATGGTAAAACAAACTGGATTGTTTTTTAATTGTTGCAGCTCGATTGATTGCAAGCACTTCAAATTTGGCAATGGGAATTGCCCATTTGGGACGAGTTGTTTTTACAAGGTATTATCAGCTCAACTCTTCCTGCTGCAGTTTTCTCTGTAATTTGTACTCTTCTTTGTCCAAAAAGGCTGCCTGGGCTGTAGTTTTAGTGTTTGACTTCATATTTATAGAAGTTGAAACAACTTATAAAGATGGTCATTATTCATCAACTTGCCCCTGGGTAATCTTGGTTTTTCCTTACTTTTAAATTTTATAGCCAATTTCTATTTGTAGCAGCTACTTTCTTTCTTTTGAATTCTGTTGGACCATGCCTAAACTCAGCTAGGGTTCTTAATTGCATGTTCTTTTAGAGAATCTATATGAATTGTAGGCTTAGATACTATCAATGTGTTAAATAGTGTATTTCGCTTTTGTGTCTGTTTAATACCACTTATCTTTTTACCTTTGGCTTCTAACATCATAAACTGTCAAACCTGTGCCAGCACATTGCAACTGGACAAATAAAGTTATTTAGTCTCCTTGGGACCAAGGGAAATCTAAATATTTAATTTTATTTCAATCACACCATTGGGTTGTTTACAACAATTCTGTTTGTCTGGCGTGCTAAAACCTCATATTAGGAATGAACATAGAGATCTCTGAACTGAATCTATTGTCAGTTTGTTGCAATGTTGATTTATTCAAGAGTCAAACTGGTCTCTGTAAGCAGTTTTTGATCTACCTATGTTTTGCCATTATGTTCATTGACTTTCATCATGGAGTGGGTAGCATTTTGACTCCTTTAATGGATGGACTCTTGTGTTGTCTTCCAGCATACTGTGAGGCCAGGATCATACACTTGGAAATATCAGCGACCCCCTCCACGTAGGCAGCCTCCACGAAGATCCAATGTTATGGATATGGATGCATTATATGATGTATTTGAGCACTTAATGGGTGAAGAAGAACTGGGCTTTGATGCTGATAATTTTTTTGATGAGGATTTAACAACAATGGATATGGCCTTAGGATTTATGCTGATGAGTATGGATTCAAGTGACTTATCCAGCGATGAGGAGAATGATTAGGCTAAGGATTTTTGCTCTGGTTATTATGTTTAGCCATATGTGGTGGCACATATTTCTTTTGCCCCCTGGACTTGGGAATCATTTTGGCTTCATGGAAGTTCAACTATTTAAGGATCTGGGACATGGTTTTCAAAACAATTGTTAAGTTTTATTATTATGCTGAATGATATTCAGGTTTCTTTGTGAAAATTTTGGTCACTGTGCAGTGTTTAAGTAGTTGTATGTTTACTGAGAATTCCTTATGCTACTTTCTCTATGTGCTTATGCCCACACATGCTTAGTGAAGTTTTCTGTACGTTGGTAATATCAAGCAAGATATTCTTTGACAAAACAAATTTCAAGTTTCATTCATCTAGGGACTCTCTTCTCCCTTACTAATGTTGTAAAGCAGTGATTCGTGAAGGATAGAACAAAAAGGAGCAATATTCCCCAAGTTATATGTTGCAAAGATGAGCTATTTTTGAGGGTAGATTGCTCTCATCTGTAGACTTGTTCGTTCCACTCAGTGATTTATAATGAATTGTCATTTTGTTCTAGTGTTCATCACACTTTCACACTTCAATAAGGATCAGTGTGAGGCATTTGAAGATTTGTGATAAGTGTGCTCAAACTTTGCAGCATATGTGTTGTGGTGGTCATTTGGCAGAGGTGGTTGAAAGTCATCATATAGTTGAAGATGGAAATATCATGATAGCTAAAGATACCAGGTTTGTGCCAACTGTCTATTATATAATAAGTTATTTCTAATAACTTTTTCATCTATGCATTCAATCTATTGTTCAGCAAGTATACGGTGTTTGTATGTCTGCGTTTGTTGGTAATTTGCAAATTGGGTGAATAATACTGATATGTTATTCCAAATTGCAAATATACATTTTTGGCAGATTTGGATGTATGAATCAGGCTTAGTGTCACCTTTGGCTTAATCTTGGCCATCAAATGCCCTAAGTTATTGTAATTTTATAATTGAAATTTCTGTTTGGTATGTGTGTGCATGTCTGTTTGTTCGAATGTCTTGAAATATGAACTGTGTAGCAAATAAGTATTGTCTTTGACTTGTGTCAAATTCCAGCCATCTGGAAGCCAGTGGACATTGAGCACGATTTAAGTTAGGATGGTTTAGAGTCCTCTACTGCAGAACTTTGATTGCTTCAAGTATTTGTTTTAGTGGTGAATAAGTATTTTTGGTTATTGCCTATTCGAAATACTTGTTCAAGGCTCTAAACACTGGTATCTTAAATCTCTCCAAATTGTCCAAGCATTCAATAGCTTTGCTCTAGTGTAATTCTTGCGGACCTTTTTTTTAATGTTCATTTCTTCCATTGGTGGGACTTGGCAAAGACATTTTTGAAATTGTTGATCTGCATTTTGTCATTTCCCCTGGAGTTGTTTTGCAAGGAAGTTGTTCGAGTTTCCACATTTTTCTGTTATTTATCTGGGATGTTACTTTTTATCGTCTGCCAAGAACTTCCTTTGACAATGCTTACAGGTGTATGTTTAAAACAATGGCCTTCTTGATATCTTTTATTGAAGATATCTTGCCAAGTGCAGGATATATTACTGAAATGGCTTCAATCATTAGTAAGATTGGTCTAAGCACTTGATCATATAGTAAACAGGATCTCCTTTTTTTAACTCGAGTAAACATATGGAAAAGCGGGCAGATTTGGAAATAATGGGTTAGTTATATACATGCAAGGAATACAAGTTAGAACTACGTATTCCTGAGAAAACTTGTGTGGTAGGGTTGAAAAGGGTGAGAATAACTACGTACTTTGGTTTTCTATTGATACCAACCTTTTGAACCATTGGCATGATTTAGATTAGATCCTTACTGTACTTGTTACGTTTGTAGGTACTAACTGGGATTGAATGATTATATATTGGAACATCTCAGGACTGAACTTTTTTGACATATTGGTTGCTTGTAGTTATTGGGGCTGCATTAGGGATTTGAATCAGGATTTTCAAATTTGGAAAAGTTCGATCTTACCAATAGAATCACTAGAAATTTTTTATTATAGATAATGTGAGTATAATTGTTTTTATGTAAAATAAAATGGAGTTGAAATGAAGGGAGAAAAAGGATGATAATCATGAAAGATGATCACTCCCCTTCAAACGTACAAAACAGTAGTCGGTGACAAAGACTGCATAACACGTTTAATACCTAAATAACACCACAATACACTCCTAATACCATTTAATTATAAGCGATAAGAGGTGGAATCCTACATCATTGTATAGACCGAACCTGACCATACGCAGCTTCCTGGAAGCTGCATAAGCCGCTTTGATTGGGTAAGCACTCTTGTTGACTTGTGCTCTCCTTGTCCCATTTCTTTCTTTCGTCAGGAAAGAAAGGGAAAAAAAAAAAAAAGACAGCAGGTATAGTATATTGAATTGTAGAAGGTTATAGGAAATATGTAGCATAAGGGTGTTTCTCTGAATTTTTAGTTACAAATAGTACACAAAGAAGTATCAGAGTGTCCAGGTCTTGGAGTGTTGTTTCTATTTATTCACTACATTTTGTTTCTCGAGTGTTGTTCTCCTGAGATATTGGATTTTGTTGAGTTGATTTTAAGGTTTTTGAACAATGATCTTTGCGGTAATCCTGGTGAGTTTCATCTTCTACGTTTGCTTCATGTGTGTATTTCTCCTGTTTTCAACGAAGATGGTGTTCCTACTTCTTTGCCTTTTCGGGCCAAGGTTCTGCAGGCTTGTGTTTCTGTTCCTATGTTTTTCATTTTTCTGGCTCATCTTCTCGGTTCAAAAGGAGAACAAATCCGACCACGTGATCCTGTAATCCCCAAGTAAATCAAGCGTGTGATTTCTCCAGAGGTGAGTTGACTGGGAAGAGCTGCTTGTTTTTCTTTTGACATTAAATCAAGCGGGTGATTTCTCCTCAGGATTGGGAAGAGCTGCTTGTTTTTCATTTGTTTCAACCATCAAGGTAGATGTTGTGGGTGTTTGGTAGATTGCGATTAAGCTATATTTCAGCTCATTAAAGTGTATTAGCTGTTTTACTATGTCAAACAACTAGTATACTTATTTGGTTAAGAGCTGATTTGATTGGTTGATTCAACCCAATTAGTTATTTTTTGAAAAGCTATTTGGGAGTAACGTTTCAACCTATTAGTTAATAAAAATCTTACTTAAAGACAATTGTGCCTTCAAACTTCTTTTTCATCTTAAGAAACTAGTAATTCTTAGGTTTTCCACTTTAAAAAGAGAAAGTCATGATTCGTATGATTCATGTAGTTCCTGAATCTCTTCAAGCCTTCTTCTTCGGACACTTCAAATTTTTTGACTTATCAATTATTATTATTATTATATTGAAAAATATTATTATTATTATTATTGTTGTTGTTGTTATTTATTATATATCATATGTTTTTATTAGAGTTATAAACTTAGTTCTTGTAAAATTAAATATCTAAAATTTAAATTCTTATAAAAATATTTAATAAAATAATATTTATGTTCTTGTAATTTTTTAAAGTTATATTCTTATTGGTTATTTTATAAATAAATAGCTAATCTTAAATAACTAATTTTATCAAACATCTTTAATAAATACTTGATATTATCTACTTGTTAAATCAACTGATATAATCAAGCATCAATTAATAACTAATAAAATCATCTACCAACAAATGTAATCAGCTGCTAGCTAAAAAAGGGTCGTTTTCTACTCCCGTGGATACAATGTGAAAGCCCAGAAGAGTGAAGAATCCATGGTGGTCGGTCCAAAAGTGGTTTGTTATTTTCTTCTCAGGACGACTAGTGTATAGTTTTTGATGTCTACTTTTATGGGTTTTTAGTTCTCATCATCTTTGTTCGTAATCTACCAAACAAAACAGAAACACTGGCTCCTGGATTTGGGTTTAGAACCCAAAAACATCTCCTACAAAGAGTTGATTATGTAAATGTGAAATACATTATAGATGTATGTGTGAATAACAAAACCTACCAAACAATATCAAATTAGTTTACCATAATAAACTGATTATTAATGCCTGACCAAAGTAAGCTTACCTAATGTTGAGTAAATGAAGTGTCTTCGAAGGAATCGCATTCACATCCACACGTGTTCCTTACAATCCCAAGCTTAGCTAATTTATTATTAATTTTAATCAGAATTTAAAACTGTAAAATAAATTACATGACGATTTAGTACAAAAAAAATTAAATTTGAATTAAATTTAAAAATTAAGACGAGTCATTACATTAATGACATTGGATTAATCTATATATAATATTTTTATTATTTTAACAAAAATTTTCAAAAGAAAATTTAAAAAAATTTATATATGATGTTTTATTATTTTTAAAGACAAATTTTAAAATTTTAAGATACAGAACTCTTAATAGATTTTAAGAAAATTTCATAAACATTTTTATAATTTTAAATTTTGATTAAAATTATATACAATCAAATAAACAATAAATTAAATTTTAGTTAAAATTTTAAATTCAAATAGTTGATTAAATTGATAATTTAAAATAATTATTAAATTTAATTAGTTTGAATTGAGTTTAAAAATTAAGAAATATTATGTTTTTTACTCGAAGCAGCAGGACAAACACCCGTACCCACCCACCGCCAAAAGAGAGTTAGGCTAACGGCTACACGACACAACCCAACCGACAAAAGGACAGTAACGTTCACATGTGCAGTAATTTGTATGCATTCAATTCAAAGATAGCCGTTTCTTTGCTTCTACAAGTTTCTTTCCAGCTGTCCACAGTCCACACACGCTTTTTTACTTCACAACAATATTCATCCAATCTCTATATATACCATAATTAACATACGCACCTTCATTCGCATCCAATATCTCTTGTAACTTGTGCTCTTTAAATCTACAAATCTCTTCTTCTTCATCTTCAGTATCGACAGTTATTTCTTTTTGATCGTATCAATGGCATCCGAGAAGAGCATTTGCGTTGCGGTAGTATCATTCATGATGATGATGATGATCGCGATCTCCTCCGTCGCGACTGTTTCAGCTCAAGATTTGGGTGATTTCGCACCATCGCCTGCTCCTTCCATGGACAAGGGAGCTGCTGCTGCTTCTTCTTCGTATTCACTGGCAGGGATCGTCGTTTGCTCCTCCGTTCTTCTCTCCTTGATGCGTCTTCTCAATCACTAGATTAAATCAACAGATGCATTTTTTCATTTGTTGTGCTGTGTGAGGATTGGATTTTGAATCCGATTGGGGATTTTTGAGCTGTTGGCTTGAGAGAATAGAGATGTTGAGTGAGAGTGAGAGTGTGAGAGAGAGAGATTATTCATTATATTATTGATTTTGTTGCATACATATATGTATACACCTATATAATAATAACATTATTATTTCACATTTATACTTATTCTCTCAATTTATGGATTTTGTTCAGTTCATATGTTTGTCTCTTATTATTAAATCATATGGGTAACATAATTAGTTACTGTAAATATTAACCAACAATAAATTGAACTCTTATTAATGTAAGATCACTGAGATTTACTGATAAAGGAGTTCAAAACCTTAGAAGTAAAAATTTAAAAATTACAAGAAGGTAAAATCAGGTATTATTTGAACTCCTCAAATTATTTTTACTGAGTGATATTGTTGTTGTTCAACATTTTTAGCCAAAATTTTACTTAATAAAATTAAAAACAAAAAATGACTTTATTTTATTTCAAAATTTTTCTTATAATTTTTTAATTTGAGACGGAACTTGAAAAATAAAAAAAATAAAAATTTATATCCAATCAAATAAAGCTAAATTGAAATTGAGCTATCAGTTCTAATCCGTACATCCTTATTCTTCTCTATAAGTCAAATTCATGCCTTTATATACATAATGTATGAATCTATTTCTATTACCTTGTAATTTACCTTATTATTAGCATTCATCCATTCATTCAATTAATCTGTATTGACGCTCATAGGATATAATAATAGACATAGGATAATAGTAACAGGTGAACTGCTATTCCAATGTAACCTGAACTTTTGTTTCAGCGTGGAGTTATGCTTCCATGTGCCTTAGTATAAGCTCATGCTATCTTTTCTTATTATCGTCAACTCGTATGACTTGTAAATGTCTTAAATTTTAAAAAATAATATACTTTTAATATTATTAAAAATTGAACTAATTTAATAAATATGAATAATATTCTTGATTAAAATAAAAATTTAATTTCCCAATTTCTTAACTTTCTAAAAAATTGTTTTGAATTGATAAAAAAGGTCACAAATGTCAAGATTTAATATTTGTGGTGAAAAATAGTTTAGTAATTTAATTATGTAATTATAATGGAATCCATAATTATTAAGACAACTAGGAAACACACGGACTAGAGTTTGTTGGTGTCCTAAATTAAGACGAAGCTGTCATTTAGCTTTTTATCATGTGAGAGACGAACTGTAACCAATTATAGCCGTCCGTCTTATTTTTTTTAATAATTATTTATCAAACGTAAGACCCGCTCCAACCAAAGACCCGGAGCCACAACAACTAAAAATAAGAGTGGCCGTACCTTATAAATACCCCTTCCCACCTCCATTGTTTCTCAGGCTGCCTCCAAACTCACTGACTCGAAGAAGCGCTTTGAATTTGAACCAAAAGCATTCTTCGTTGTTTGTGTACTTTTCAGAAGAAAAAAGAAAAATGGAGATGAAGAAGAAGGTAGCTGTCGCCGTCCTCTTCGCCGCCGCCTCCGTGAGTGCTGTGGTGGCACAAGAGCCAGCTCCTGCTCCCGCACCAACTAGCGGTGCCTCTGCCTCCAACCTCGTTGGTTCTCTGCTCGGAGCTTCTCTTGCGTCATTCATTGCTCTCTACTTCCAATAAATTCGAAAAAAAAAGAAAAGAAAAAAGTTGAGATCAAGAGCTTCAAAAGGGGCAACACAACACACACACTCATTCATCATTTGGTGTTCCTTTATGTTTCATGCATCTGTTTGTACTTCGTAATGCTATGAAAATTATTATATCTTCTTTTGGAGTTCATTTAACTCTTTCCACTTCTTTCCCACTTCTCATTTATATCTTTTCCAAACTTATCATTTAATTCTTATGCTATAATTCACTCCCTTCTCCTTCCTAATAAAGTTCTTTCCTGACTTATAAATAAACAAATACCATATAAAATGAATTTTTTGTTTTATTTTCGAATAAAATAACAAATTTAAAAGCGTCCAATTTTTTAGTATTTTAATTTTTAAATCACATATAATTGACATTTAATTGATACTCCACACAAGCAAAAATAGCTTTTTAATCTAATTTATACAATTTTTCCAAATTAATTACTGAATTAAAATTTGTTACATTAAAAATATCTTAACAAATAAACACTATTCACTTTTATTATCCCTTTTTTTTTCCATATCTTAATTAATAACGGGTACCCTTTAACATGTTGAATAGGATACAATTTTGGGTTATTCTTTTATGTATACAAAATCCAGCCTTCAACGAAAAATGGGACTTCTCCTTCTCTTCTTTGTATTCCATCCCAACAGAAACAGAGTGTACTTAGATCCAACAAATACAACCCAAGATTTCTAATCTCATAGTAAGCCTTAAAAAACCATTGTATTAAGTGTAGAAACTAAGGGTCGAAGGTTGTCAAATATATATATATATATATATATATATATAGGCTAAAGTAAACAATCCCTAAAAGCATTAAATCAAAATGGAATACCATCATCTCGTCCATCTTACGCACAAAATTTGATCTAGTGTGTATATACCAGCCTCGAGGGTCGAACAACTATTCTTTTCTGCATACCCTACAAAACCCAAATATTTCCAAAAGAAAAAGCCTGCTTTTGCTAATCATGTCTCCATCCACCACCACCAATTTTCAAAATATCCCTTTAGAGAAAAAGAGATTAACTGCTTGCTGGATCCTATGTTGTCTAGGACGAGAAGCATTTGATGTCAAGATTCAGACATTCCGGGGCAATGACTACATGGAGAGATTTAGAGCAAGAGAAAAGAGAAAACGTTTGTTGAATTATGCGGTACCCGAATTCATCTCTGGCTTAGGCTCTGTTCGGACATAGGTAAGACTGCGTGTAGTAGGGGAAATAATATTATTCACAGAACCCGAACTACCACTACCGGCAGTGGTGGGCTGGGCATCTCGCTTCCACTGCAAACTTCGGGCTCCAGGTTTCAGAGGAAGGCGAGGTCTAAACTGAACAGACATGCCCCTAGGGAAAGGAACTCTACCGAACCTAGCTGCTACAAATGGAGAGCCACGGGCAACCCGAGGCCATGTCATCGGAGGGGTGGCTTCTTGATTTGTTGAGCTTCTCTTCACAATCTATAAAAGGAAAATGATGGTCATATCATAATCCATGTGGCCATGTCATATGTAAAGGAAAGAAACCAAAGTACATGTAAGATCCACCAAGTGTCCACTACCCACAGAAAGGACACTATTTTTGATATGTGCATCTTGAATTATATGAAGAAAGACCCTCAAAGTTGAGGTGCCATTGAGATATAATTCGGTCATTTAGCATCTAAAGATTACCTTTAGAATTCTTGACATAAAAGAGGTGCCATCAAGAGATAATGCATTATCAGCTGCCTCTTTGCGCATGAACTCCACATAAGCTGACCTGCATCAAGGTTACCACTTGGTCATACAAGATGATCAACGGGAAAAGGATGGAAACAAGGAAAAAGAAGAAAAGAATATAAGATGCTTCACCCTTTTGGTTGTCCTGTTGCTGCATCAGTAACAATAACCACCTTGAGCACTTCTCCAAATTTATTGAAATGCCGAGAGAGGCCATCCTTGGTAGCAGCAAAATTGACCTGCATATAGGATAAGGGGAAATCATCAGAGAAAGAGATCATCTTTTCAAAACGACTAGTCCATGAGTGAAGGTAATTACATTGCTAACAAAAATAGTTCGTGAGTCAGCATCCTCCAAGGGCCGACCAGCAGTAAAAGAACCTGATAAGATCACACGTGCAACAGGAAAAACATATTATCAATCTGCTCAACTTTAATAGCAAGATTAGAACAGGAAGAGACTGGGGAAAGAAGTCAAAGTATCATGCCATCTAAAAGCTCAAAATGAAATCAACACAAACTAGATGACAAAACTTTTTTCTCTTTTCCTCATAGCATTGAAGACCCAAAAAACACAAAAAAGCAATATGCACCTGGCACAGATGGTAGGATCTTTTGGGATTCTGCCTCAGTTCCAGTGGCAATTTTTACCTGACAATCATTAATGCCATATCATCAAAATTTAGCCTTAAATATGAAAAAAGGTGGCACGAGCAAGTAACAAAATTAATGAAGCTCAAAACAAACAAGACCATCTTACATTTCCATTACGGATCATTACAGGGTCGTTATTTCCCTTCAGAAGTCGTGTCCCGGATTTCCCAAGTTCTGCTTCAGCACCAAGGGAAGAGTTTTGATTATCCAGATCTGCAACCCGCCTCGATTCCATATAACGAGGCTGTCTCCAAGAATTTACATCCGCAGAAATGTTTACTAATTTCCCAGAGGTGCTTACAGCAGAGCTTAGCTGACTCTGATTCTTATTTTGAGAAACTTGCAAACCGTCAGGAAGTTTCTTATTTGCACCATGATGCAGCATAACCAAATTCTCATTCATGTTTCCGCCATATGCAACCATTTGTGAAATGTTTGTAAGCCTATGGCCTATAGCATTGTCATCATCATAGCCTTCATTGTCTGAAAATGAATCAGAAGTTAAACTAGTTCCACTTCCTCTAATATTTTTTTCCCCCGTATTCCCAACATAATCACCTCTTTGGGAATAATTTGAAAAGGTATCTTCTGGAATTTCATGCAATTCTTCATACTCTTCATCATCAATAGAACCCTCTCTTAATCCATCAACTAGTTCAAAGTTCTCTAAAACATCTGCAGTATGGCCAAGTCGGTCAAACACACTTCCTTTAGGTTTGGCTTTCATAACATCTTCAGCAGCCTCTTGCACTGCCTTAGTGACAGTAGCCAATGCATTTGGAACTCTGGCAATAGATGAAATTCTCCTAGGATGATCCACCAATGATGATTCATCAGCAGAAGTGGACACCACAGATCGAAGACGCTTTACTGGAGACTTTTTTGCTGAACCAGATGACTTCAAAGTTCCTACAGCATCTCGTACTGCAAACTGAAGTAGTCGTCGGGGAGCATTGATAGTTGCTTGAGACACTTCCTCCCTCTGCAGAAAAATTCAGATAGCAATTGTAATGTGAAGTACTTTGCACGCATACATTGTTTGGTTAGCTACAGCCAGGACATGCAGTTACATCTAATGGTAGCACAAAGAACGAGTAGATGTACCGAAGTGTATTTCAGAATTCGAAATGCCTAAAGCTGCCATATCATAGCATAGAGTAGTTAGCAGGAAAGAACATGGTTCTCCACAATGTTAAGACTTAAAGAGTTACCTTAATATGCTGTCGCTCCTCATGCCGCCTCCTTTTCCTATGTTCTGTAGGCGGAGGAGATGCAGATCTTTCAGTTTGATTAACCTTATGGCGACTTTTTGCCTCCGCATGGCTATTGTCAAAATCATGGTTCCAAAGAGGCTGCTGCTCATTTCTATTTCTCAACAATCCTTTCCAATCTTTTTTGTGCCGCTTTCTGGATAAAGTATCTGACTTCCCTTTTTCCAATTTGAAATCCATACTTTGAGATTCACTTTTCCCAGACTGATCTTCCACAGTGGCTTTTGTTTTAAGTGTTTCATCTCGATTAGACTCCGGAGGGTGGACATATTCGTCCAAATTAGAAGCAAGGTGATCCCACAGCCTGTTTGAATGATAAACAGCACATAAAAACCTTGCACATGATATTAAACCAAACATGGCCACCGATCCCTAAAAGCAAAACTTCTCAGCAGTCAAATTAAGAAGCAAATTACCAAGACACAAAAGATTCGCTATCGTCTCCCAAGAAAACATCTAATTCATTCTTTGCCTCATCTTTACGCCTGCCGTTTCTCAGCAACACTATCACATATTCCTTGCAATTCAAATGAGAGGTTAAAAAATTTTAGTTGCCAAATCTCATAAAAGAATAAATGCATAATGTCAATACATCACTTCCTAAACAAAACCCAAATTAAAAAAAAAAAACGTACAAGAAAGTAAATAACGGAAACAAGAGAACATTGCATTCTTTTCAATCTGAAGAACCCCTTAAGCAATTATTAGGTACAGCATGAACAACCAGCAAATGGAATATCCTTAATCAACAAAGAGATACAGCATTTTTTCTCAAGGAAAATCAGAATACGCTCATCTTTGGGTTCAGCCACGCCTCAACAACCATATAAGGGTGCGAATAGAGTCACGACTGGTCCGTACTGATGCAAATTTGCATATAATAAATTTCCACGATAATGATATTACGCTAGCCAAACAAGTGCATTCATGCCAAACAGTGCGTGAACAATATTGTTTAATTTATATAAACAAAAAAAGAAAGAATCCAGACAATGTTCACCACAACAGCATTTATAATGTAGGTTTCTTCAATCAAAAAGTAGCGATACGAATAAGCAAGATACGAACCACAAGAGTGTGATCAGTGTAATCGCCCATGAACTCCTTGAGTTTATCCATCACTCTATCTCTTAACTGAGCAACTCCGTCTGCACTGAAATTCACCTTAAATGTTTTCTCCTCGACGCTCCCCATCTCTACTCTCTATTCTCTAACCCTAGGGTTTGGGTTGAGAGCCGATTATAGAAGCAGCTTAGCTTAGATTTGTCATGAAAGGATAGGGATTGAGAATTGGGTGATTTTGGGGACTCATGGAAGAAAACCCCTTCTTCCAGAGTTAGGAATGGTAAAACCAAATTTATATTCAACTCCCAAAACACCAAAAAGGAAGATTACTATTCGACCCAAACCCAAAATTGGGCCAACACCATCTTATCAAACCCAACTCAGAGCAAAGTCCAATGTCCACTTAGCCCAATAACCACTTTTCATTCCCTCCTTTTTGTTTTACTTTAATCTTTTTTAGTATTTTTTTTAAATGTTATTGGGTGCGCTCAGCGCATATTATTAATATCCAAAGCTAAAACTTCATACAAAAAAGGTGGAGGGCATACCCTCAATTCAAAATCAGACATAGAATTAGCTGCCCTAGTTATCGTATGAGCAACCTGATTTGCTGGATTCCTAATAAAAGCAATAGAAATAAAATGATGCTCATTAAGTAAAGCTTTACAATTCTGAAGAATCATTGAAAAGTAAGAAGGAAAAATATGTGTAGATGTCAAGAATTGAGTTATTATTTGACAGTCAGTTTCCACACATATTCGGAAAAATGAAAATATTTTGATCCAACTTAGAGCTTCTCGAAAACATAAAGCTTCGCCAATTTGAGGATCTCGCCATCCTGGTAAAATCATTAATTTGCCAGCATAATTCTATCCTTGAGGATCCCTGAATACCATTCCTAATCTATAAAAACCAGATGTTAATAGCGCCACGTCTACATTACATTTAAACTGGTTCGATTGTGGAGCTTGCCATTTAGATGGACATTGTTGTTGTTGTTTGGATGGAATGTTAGTCTTCGTCTGTGTTGCTTGCCATTCTAGAAGAGTTGTTATGGCCAGACTAATGATGAAGGATTTGTTAGGACTACTGAATATACTTTTGGATTACCACCAACAGTTATTCACAACTTCACACGGAGATACAAGCCCAATTTTGCACTACGTGGAGTGTAAGGTAACTCCCCTGCATAATGAATTATTATTGGCCCCATATACAATAGAAGAAGTGCGGCAAGCTATGTTCTCAATGCACCTCGATAAATCGTTGGGACCGGATGGTCTCAACCTGAGAATTTTTCAAACCTACTTGGATATAGTTGGAATGGATGTCGCTCAAGAATGCCTTAAAAGCTTAAATGGAGATACTCCCATGCCTGGTACGAACAGAACAAATATTACACTTATCTCCAAAAAAAAGACACCAGAAACAATAGCTGATCTACAACCAATGTTCTGAAAATCGGACTGGTCATCGAACCGGTGGCCTTACTGGTCACCGGTTTGACCGGTTCAACCGGTGTGACGTAATAATTATGTAATAATTAGATTTAATTATATATAATATTAAAAATATTTTAAAAATATATAAAAAAAATTGTCTGACCGGTCAAAAACCGATCAATTGACCGGTTTTGACCGGTCCAGACTGGTCCAATTTCTTACTGGTTTTGAAAGATAAATCGGACCGGACCACCGACCGGTCAGACTGGCCGGTCCGGTTTTCAAAACCATGTCTACGACCCATATCCTTGACCAATGTCACAGATCGAATTGTCTGCAAAGTACTCGCCAACAGATTAAAACAGGTTCTACCTCAGATCACATCAGATATGCAGAGCGCATTTATTCCTAATCGTTTAATCGCAGATAATATTCTAGTGGCATATGAGTTGTTTCATTCTCTTAAAAGGAAAAGTTAGGGCAAATTGGGTTCTCTTGTTCTCAAAACATATATAAGTAAAGCTTATGATCAGATAAAATGGGAATATTTGCGGCTAATTATGTTGAAATTGGGATTTGATGAAGCATGGGTTATTAAGATCATGAGGGTAGTTATATCGGTCTCCTATTATTTTGTTCGGGGTAATGAAGAACATGGTCCTCTAATTCCCAGTAGGGGATTAAGACAAGGAGATCCGTTATCTCCATATTTATTTATCATTTGTAAGGAAGGACTATCTGTTAGTTTGTGTAAATTTCAGGCACAAGGTCGCATTTATGGAGCTTTAGTTGCACGAGGGGCCATCCCGGTGTCTCATCTGTTTTTTGCGGATGATGCTATATTCTTTACTAGAGCTACAGTGGAGTAGGCAGTACAATTAAAGAATATCCTACAACTGTATAAGGTAGCTTCGGGACAACAAATTAAACTCTCCAAATTAGGTGTTTCTTTTACTCTTAATACTACACCTCCAATGAGACATTTGATTTGCCAAATTTTAGGGGTTGCGGAGATTGCTAGTCATACTAATTACTTGGGTATGTCGTCTGTTACTGGTAGAGAGAAACGGCACGTGTTCCATTATGTGGTAGAGAAGCTCACAAAGAGATTGGAGGGTTGGAAAGTATTATAGCATAAAATAAATCAATAATGTATTTTAGTTTTTTATCTTCGTCGTACACGTGTAAGGCTTGTATGCCTTCTGGGGTTTATTTATACCCTTTGTATAATCTTCTCAATTTAATTCAATTTTTCATTCCCCATAATACACCTCTCTCATTATTCTTCATCTTCAATCGTCAACCGTCTGCATCTTATCATGGCATCAGAGCGTGCTCTTTCTTGATTTCTTCTTCTTCAATTTTTTGTTCGAAGTTCTTGATTCTGCAATTGTTTTTTTTTCTCGCCATGGCAAACCCTACACCTCCGATCAATGGAACCACAGTTCCTCCCACCACTGTTGCTGCTGCTGAGGCACAATTAACTCCAGCCAGCCCCTATTATCTACATGCCAATGAGAATCTAGGACTAATTCTCGTATCTCCACCACTCACGGGTTCAAACTACCATCAATGGGCACCCTCGATGATGATGGCCCTCCTTTCCAAGAACAAGTACCAATTCATTACAGGTTCTCTACCATCATCACCTCCCACTGATCCCCTTCATCAGATATGGATTCGATGCAACACTATGGTCCTTTCTTGGATTGCTCACTGCCTCTCTCCCTCCATCGCCCAAAGTGTCTTATGGATGGATAAAGCCTTAGACGTCTGGGATGATTTGCGTGACCATTTTAGGAAATATCTTTAGGATCGCTGAATTACAGGAAGAAATCTTCTCTGTTCATCAAGGTGATTTGGCAGTTTCGGAGTACTTCACACGTCTCAAGATCCTTTGCGATGAATATACCAACTTTTTCCCGCTGCCTTCCTGTACTTGCGTCAATCCATGTGTGTGTGGTGCTATCACCAACTTCAAGACTTATCAGCAAAACAACTATGTAATTCGTTTCCTCAATGGTTTGAATCCTAAGTTCACTTCGGTACGTTCTCAGATTATGTTAATTGATCCACTTCCTCCATTAAATAAAGTCTTTTCGATGGTTCTTCAACAAGAAAGGCAGATGACTCCACCTATTGATCACACCAGTTTCTTAGCATCATCTTTCGCTAATTTTCGTCCAAGAAAACCCACTGGTCCACCATCTGGATCAAGAAATCCATCTCCTGCCTTTCAGTCTTAATCACGTTTCAAAAAAACAAATAACCACAATCCACCCTTCACCAAAAATTTTCCTCCTCCTTCTGGAAAATTTTGTACTTACTATGGATTAACCAATCACATCGAATCTAATTGCTACCGCAAACATGGCTTTCCACCAAATTTTAAATTCAAAAATCCCATAACTGCTGCCATATACTCTACAAATGATCAATCATCAGCCATGTTACATCCAAATTCATATAATCCTCAGAATCTCTTACTGTCACTTTATCATCGAATGAATACGATAGATTGTTGTCTCTTGCTAATCCTTCTCAAGATCAGTCAAATTCTTCAAATCAACAGCATATAGCAAATCAAGTGCTAACTACTTCACACATGTCTACCACTTTTTCTACAGGTACTGTTTCATTTATAGCATGTTTAACATCAACTAATTAATGGATTCTTGATACAGATGCAACTGATCACATTTGTTTTCACTCAAAATCCTTTACTTCTTTGCATAATATTTCTCCCATTTTAGTAAAGTTACCCAATGGTTCTTTTTTGACAGCCACTCAGGCTAGTACAATTCAATTTTCAAAAGATTTTTATCTTAATGATGTATTATATATACCTCAGTTCTCTTTCAATTTAATTTCTGTCTCTAAACTAACCCATTCTTTAGATTGTTGTTT
>JANZLC010000004.1:156517-172982 GCA_026413385.1 Erythroxylum gracilipes
CACAACACGTCCAGACATCTCTTTTGCAGTAAATACCTTGAGTCAATTCTTGGCATGTCCACTGGATACACATTATCATGCAACACTATGAATACTGAAGTTTATCAAGCAAGCACCTGGTCAAGGCATTTTTTTACCCATCCAACAATGACTGTACCTTGAAAGCCTTTAGTGATTTGGATTGGGCTAGTTGTGTTGACACTCGAAGATCAATTATGGGTTATTGTGTGTTTCTTGGTCAATCACTTATCAGCTGGAAATCGAAGAAGCAAACGACTGTCTCCCGAAGTTCCTCCGAAGCTGAGTATCGTGCATTGGCTGCCACGACATGTGAGATACAATGGCTTCGTTTCTTGCTGAAAGATCTGCATGTTGAGCACCCTCAAGCTGCACTGATTTATTGTGACAATAAATCAGCTCTCCATATTGCCTCAAATCCATCATTTCATGAGTGCACTAAACACATCGAAATTGACTGCCACCTCGCGCAAGAAAAATTGCAAGCTGGAGTTATTCATCTTCTTCCACTCCGTTCTCAAGATCAAGCCGTAGATATTTTTACAAAATCTTTGGCTTCTTCTCCACTCCACGACAATGTTCTCAAACTTGGACTTATAAATATTTATAATCCCGTTTGCGCGGAGGGGGGGGGTATTACAACATAAAATAAATCAATAATGTATTTTAGTACACGTGTAAAGCTTGTATGCCTTCTGGGGTTTATTTATACCCTTTGTATAATCTTCTTAATTTAATTCAATTTTTCATTCCCCGTAATACACCTCTCTTATTATTCTTCATCTTCAATCTTCAACCGTCTGCATCTTATCAGAAAGCTAAAGTGCTGTCAAAAGCAGGAAAATATATACTATTGAGAACTGTGGCACAAGCTATGTTGAAATATCTTATGTGGCTTTTTTTGTTACCTCTAGATATTTGCAAGGATTTGGAGAATTTGATGAATGGATTCTTCTGGCATAATGGAGGAAGAGAGACTAATGGTATAAGATGGCTACGGTGGAAGAAGACGGCGATCCCAAAAATACATAAAGGATTAAGATATCGAGACTTAAGGCAATTTAACCTTGCTCTTATGGCAAAGCAATGATGGAGGTTGCTTAAATACCCAAATTCTATTGCTGCAAAAATTCTAAAACCCAGATATTTCCCCAATGCTGATTTCTTTCTGACAGTTTTAGGCAACAATCCAAGCCTAATATGGAGAAGCATATGTCAAGCAAAAACGATTATGCTTCAGGGATGTAGGAAACGAGTTGGAGATGGGCAAGATATCCATATATGGTGAGATCCCTGGTTAATGGATGATAGGGATCTGCATATTCAAACAGAATACATGGCGCAATTAAATCTTCATAATGTAGCTGACCTCATTATGAATCATCGCTGGAATGAAGAACTGATCAGATGCTCCTTTAATACACGAGATGCTGAACTTATTTTACAGACCCCTCAAGGCTTCTCAAGGATCAAGGACGCTTGGATATGGACTTTCAACAATTAGGGAGAACACAAAGTTAAAGAAGGCTATAGAATTGGTATGGAGAGCGTCAATACAGAATTTAAGGTCACGGGATTTCCATTGGAGAAAATTTGGCTGGTTCATGTTCCAGGTAAAGTAAAAATACTTATCTGGCGTCTTTTGAAGAATACTCTTCCATATAGAGCAAATTTAAAAAGGAGACACATTGACTTAAATGACACTTGTCCTCTATATGGTAGAGCAACAGAAACTGAACAATATATATTATTTCATTGTGAGTTTGCTCAATCTGTTTAGTTATTATCTTCTGTGAACTGGAATGTGTCTTCAATGATTTGGACCCCTAATACATCATTGCATAATTGGCTTGCTTCGGTTATGACTTGCTTCACAAAAGCACAGAAGGAGGAGGTGTTTATGATTATATGGAGTTTATTAAACCAAGAGATATTTCCAACATGTTATTAATTTTCTTATATTATAAATAAGGATGATAATGAGTTAGCTCTGTCAATTTTTTTTAAATAATTTTCTTAAAATTAAAAGTATAAAATAACATCTTTTTTTAATTGAGTTTAAACCTGGGCTGTCCAAACCCAAGCTTATCCCGAACCAAACTCTTTTAAACAAAATGATGTCATTTTACTTAAAAAATTAGACCTCGAATTAATCTGGGCTGAGTGTGATACATAAACTGACCTATTGAAAAACACTTAAATTTAGACTTATAAACCAGCTTATTGTCATCCTTAATTATAAATAGACAAAATTAAAAATTAAAATTAGCTATTGTCATCCTTAATTAGCTAAAATTCATATAGATTTACGATAATAAATTGGATCGGATTGAAAAAATTAAAAATGTATATAGTTTGACCAAAAGCAATGCTGTTTGTTTCAAAATGGTATTTTAAATTCAAAATTAATTTAAAATAAACTAAATTAAATATAATCTAGATCTTCAAAATATTCTTAAACTTCGGGTCAAACCAGAATTGCCATTTCTCGAAGAAACAGAGACCAAGTTGCAGGAAGGTGGGAATGACCGAAATCGCTGGCCCACATCGTCTGAGGATGTTGACATCGGTCTGCGGATCTGGCCAGTGGTGGCATATCACGTGTGGGTGAGAGAGATATGGCGAACTATACTTTCCGATAAAGCGATGGGTTTCCAGAGATAGAATCAGGACAGTTGGTTCAAGGTCCTAGGTTCGACTCTCAGTAATAAAAGAAAGGACCGCTTTGTGTGGGGAGTGCTCAGGATTAAACCGTGGTTCAATCCCCCAGCAGTAGTCGGGTCTGCGACTGGGGGCCCTTAAGATTGGGGATTCAACCTTTTGGTCCAAGGACCGTTTGTTGAAGCCGCATAGATCGGGCGGACCCACCCACGACCGTCCAAACCTTTTTGTTAGCGTTTATTAGCCGCGTACAGTTCTGCAAGTAGGCGATAATGGATAGCTGCTGACATGGATTCCAATTTGCCCTTCTACTTGGACTTGGACACTTTTCATCGCAATAATTTTTTTATATTTATCACTCAAATGTAAATATTAAAAATACATAATTATTTTGGAGTGTATTGAAAAATAAAGATTACAAAATTTATTATTATAAAAAATCAAATTAATCATATATCATTTATTTTAATTGCGTATGTATTTTTATATTTTATTTTATTTTTCTTAAAATATTTATTTATTTAAATAATTAATTAAACTTATCCTAATCCTTCAAATTTTGAATGTTTTGAAGATTTTAAAAATAGAAAATTTTAAAATTTATGTATAATTAAAATACAAATTCAAAAATCGGCTTTTAATTTATAAAAATACAAATTATTACAACAATCAAGTTCGTTCTAAATATTTTATAGGCAATTTACCAAAATTCTAAAATATTATATATTATGCATGTTATATAATATTAAACGAGAAATGGAATTACTTGAGCACCACTAAACTTATAACTTAGCGTGAGGATTTTATTTTTAGGCTTAAGTTTTGAAGTGAATCAGAAGAAAAATGTGGCGAATCTACTATAATACAAGAATCACATAGATGATTTCGAAAAATTTGAAGGTAGATGTATTGATTTTGACTTTTATCATTTCTCATGTCAAACTCTAACTACTAATTAAATTTTGACCAAACCCTCAAAACTAAAGTTTTCTAAATTTTAGTAATACCTTTAATTAATTGAATGATTGTTTCTTAGTGACATAAAAATACAAATTATTGAATATTGAAAACGTGCTAGAATTAGGAGGGATCACACGAATAAATTTCAATATGTTGTTTTATTAGACTGAATCAACTCCGCCCCAAATCACATCTTACGCGTTTGCATTCGTCAGGTTCCACAATAAAATAAAAAAAAGGAGGAAGGTTGTGGAGGCGAGTGCATGCGTCAGCTGACGGCACTTAAGAGTACGTGGCACACGTGTTTTCCACGGCGACGGCGTGAGAGTGAAAGGCTATAAGGAGACCACCGAGGAAGAGGGGGGAGCCTGGGATGGGAGGTCAGACTTGGGCGGCCCCGTAGCTTCCTAGTCACCGTTACCTGCAAGTGGGGCACTTTGATTGATGTTGTCAAATTCCACAATTGCCCCTCTTTAATTTTATAAATATTAAAAAAAGGTCTGATCTGGTCGCAGCAGTTTTACGTAAAGAAGTTGTCAATTTCAATCAGCCAATGTCTTGCAAAATTAGGTTAGAATCGCAATTACTATTTTCCCAAAAGGTTGTTTGTATACTTAATTGTTGAATGCTAGGAGACGATTAGCAAAATATACGGAAGATACCTTTATAATGGGGTCAAGATCGCTTCAATGCTAAGCTATCTAAGATTTTCCTTCTTTTGATCGCCTTATGCTATTTTGTGATAACAATGTTGACAAATCAACCCGTCCGACCCGAATAAACATTTTATTAAATTTTAAATTGAATTTAAATCTAGGAAGATTTATCTGGTTAGATTCAAACGATTATAAGTTGGTTCAACTAATTTTTGAAAAAAGTCATACCGAATTTAAATCAATGTAATGAATATTAAATTAATTGAGTTCCAAATTTTGTTGAGGTTTAAGTGTGCATCAAAAGGTAGAATCGCCTCTCCAGACGTTCCTACACTCTGGTCCGATAGAGTGGTGAGGGAATAAATTATGGTTTAATTTCACTCAACTCTTTAAGAAGGTGGCCTAGTGTTTGATATGCACAAGGAACTAATACATTGGATGAAACTCTCACATGCTATTGTTATACCTCAAACATGAGATCTTTGCATTCAACAATCTTTTTGAGGACCAGTTAAGATACCCATGCGAGTTTAGCCATACTTAATTATAATGATCTAAATTCAATCTAACTAACTATTAAAATGATGTTGTTACATAAATGTTATTTTAGCTGAATTTGAACTAAAAAATAATTAAATTATTATCTATTTAATTAAATCATCAAGGGGTGGAAGCAGCGGTCCTTTCAATCCATAAAATAAAGCAAACCGCATTGAATAATTTTACTAACAGGGGTGATATTTCTCTGGTAATAAAAAAGGGGAGGGAAAGGGCAAGAATGGGAATTAAGAAAAGTTAGCCAAAACAAGAAAATAATGTTGGATACGCGTCTCTATGAGGCCCATATTCCATCGTCATTACCGACCTCTCAATCCCCTCTATTACATATCATCCTTCACCACCACCATAACCCACAAACCTCAACCTCCTCCTGCCTTTTCTTCATCTTCCTCAACCTTTCTAGATTAGAAAACAGAAACGTTTCGTTAAAACTAAAAGCACTTGTTAATGGCGCAGAAGACGGAGAAAGAAGA
Organism: Erythroxylum gracilipes; assembly: GCA_026413385.1. Lineage (NCBI taxonomy): Eukaryota > Viridiplantae > Streptophyta > Magnoliopsida > Malpighiales > Erythroxylaceae > Erythroxylum > Erythroxylum gracilipes. Next base: position 161,847 of record JANZLC010000004.1, read on the forward strand.
GACCGAGTTCAAGGTGCCGGAAACCTTAACCTTGTGCATAAACAACTGCGGGGTTATGGGGAATCCTGCCTTGAACAATATGTGTCAAAAGTGTTTCAGTGCTACCACTAGTACCTCCAATGCCTCTAATACAACGACGACGACGACTAGCGGAATCTTGAAGTTCTCATCGCTGAGATCTAGCTTGACTCGCTCGCTGGTGAAAGATCCGCCTCCTCCGGAGAAGGCGACGGGAGATGAGACGGCGAAGAGGGAGGTGAATCGGTGCTCTGGATGTCATAGAAAGGTCGGGTTGACCGGATTTCGATGTCGGTGTGGGGAGCTCTTCTGCTGGGAACACAGGTACTCTGACCGGCACGACTGTAGTTACGATTACAAGGCTGCAGGCCGCGAAGCCATCGCGAGGGAGAATCCCGTCGTCAAAGCTGCCAAGATCGTCAAAGTTTGAAGCAAAAAAAAAAACCGAAAAATTATTCTAGAAGTTTCACGAGGTGGATCGATGCTCTCGATCTGATCGTTCTCTTTTCTCTCTTTTAACAGAGGTGTAGAAGACGATTGTTTGGAGGAGAGAAAAGAGATCTATGAATCATCATCAACCAGACAAACCGAAGATCAAGATCAATTTCCTTCCTGTTGGAACAAATCAAATAGATTTTTGTTTCTTTATTCCTAAAAAAAATCAAAGATTATTGTTACTATTATTACTATTTGATATTATTACTTTGGTGTGTGCGTGTTTGGATGTCCTTAGGAAGAAGAATATGATGCTTGCTTGCTACGCCGATGGCTGTTGAATGTAAATTTGAAAACGAGTTCATGAGTTTTATGTCAAATCACTCAACTACATCTCTGTTCTTTCTGTTGCTACAAAATCTCGCGAGCGGCTGCACAGTGGAGATGTCGGATGAGACATGATAAGACCGGTTAGGAGTCAATCTCCTCCGTCCCGTTGAGGTGGCGCGTAGGAGATGGCGGTGAGGAAAATTTGGCGCCACCTCATATGCTGACTAGTTACGTTGGACGGAACACAATGTAATATACATTCATGTCACTTTCTATTTTATATCTTATCGTCCTTGAGACTTTTTATGATTCCAAGTGAACAATCATAAACACCAGCAGCATGCACCGCACTTGTACTAAAAGTGTAACAATAAAAAACATTTGTGATATTTTATACTTGAAAAGTCAAAATTTGCAATTTAAGAAAAACAAATTCGGTGTGGCGGACAGCTAAGAAAACCAAATTAGACAGACAAGCTTAAGTATGGCAATGAACAGTCTTGAGTTCAAACTGAGTCTGAATCGGACCAAAAACTCAATACATGACCCGAATGCAATCGATCTTGGCAATCGATCTTGAGGTGGACAAGCCGATTGAACTTTAGGCCTGTATGGTTTTTTTATTTATTTAAAATGTGAAAATGACATTGTTTTTTTAAACTTTCAGGTCTCAAGCTTCGGGACAAACAGCACAGAGTTTGAACTTGGTATGAAAGACATCAAATCGGACAAGGTTAATTGATTTTGGGCTGAGGCCAAGTCAAGTTAATTGTCAAGCCTAAATATGACAACTTTATCGTCATGCAAATGAAACTATACAGTTTTATCAATATTTGAACATTCAAACTCCATCGTTAACCAAATGTTTAGTTTCTAACATGTCAAAAAAAAGGAAAGAAATTGGCAGTGCAAAATAAAGTATGACAATGGTAAACGAGTACGATCAACCTATGCTTTCTGCAAATGCAATTAAGATATTGCTTCAATGGATAGATGTCTGGGAGGAAACCGAATTACCAAATCGTTTCTATGGTTGGTTGTTTGAAAGCAATTCTATATTTAGCTACAGAAATGGCGATGATTACCCCAAATTTAGCATTCATCCATAACAGAAAAAGCTCTAAGAAGGAGTCAGATTAAGATCTTACAGGTTCGATGTATTGTGACAAGTCAGTTGTCTAACTTATAATTGAAACGGATAACCAGAAAAGCATACGATTGAGAGTTACGTATGGTGCATAACTAAGATCCATCCGTCTTGGAGAAAGGGTTAGCAATCTCTTCTGTACCATCAGTTGGTGAAACAAGCATTACAGCAGTTCCTCTACACACCTGCAGGCATAAGGAAGCATATAATCAATTTAAAACGTTATCAGTGAATGTTGGTGAGAATAATTAAACCATACTATTAAGCCAAGGCGTCTGGTTTGATCAGTGGTCTTCATTGGATCATCAGGATCTGCACACAAGTGAAAATCAACTCTAAATACAAATATACAATCAACTAACCGAATCACTATAATGACCGCGACTTTACAATCAAAGAACAGCATAAGTAGCATATTTTTAAACTCAGGGTAGACTACGAGATGTTTTAAAGTATTTCAGCAATGCAGCACTGCTTGATATATATACAGAAACTAGATAAAATTCAAACAAATTCCAGGTTAAACTCACCACAAATCCAAGTTTTTTAAAAAAGCCATTAGCGTATCGCCCATTGTTGGTAAAACAAATACAATCAAGAATGTTCTGTAACATACATCATCAAGCACCATCAACACCAAACTTAATTACGGTCTGCGACATGAATTACATCTCCTCTCCTCTCCTATATATATATGCTCACTCACATAACATGTTGACTATAAAAATAGTCATGATATCTTATATAGGTAGAAATACGAGCATGATCACTATAAATTTTCAGCTCATCTGGAAAGTATTCACATCCTACAAATGCAAGTTATATGTCGAGTAATATGGCAACCAATAGATGAAAGAACATCGCTTGCAATGTAACCAGAATCCCACAAAGTAATTACCTCTCAAAAATTCAACAGCTTCATCCAGAACAAGGTTTAGCAATTGATCATATCCTTTGAGAGTTCCCGTCACTGAGCCAAAAAGAACATGTCAGAAATCAATATTAAGAGAAATGTTTAATACTTTTGCATCAAAATAAACAAACTTCTGTCAGATGTACACATAGTTAGAAGCAGAAACAAAAGTTTAGATGCGATAAACCAGCAAGTTTTGACAAGTAGAGCATTGTTCAAGGACAACTGAACAGCAGAAAATGGTAATTAATCAGAAACACACACCTTGCCTACCACCAGTGAGCTTAACTTGGACGCCTTTATCCACGAACCTTGCTAAATCTAACACCGTTTCTTTCCTTCCTGACTAAAATGTGAAAAAGAAAAAAAAAAAGGAAAAACGAAACCCTAACATCAGGTACCTTAGCAGACATTCAATCAATAACACATAAGGAGGCAAGTTTAAGCAGGAATTACTTACCATATCAATCTGTAAACAAATCGCAGCTCCTCTTCCTCTTTTTCTTTCAGAAAGAACCCTAGAAATTCTATCAGAGAAACTACTCTTTCACTATCAGAGAAAGCTGAAGGGTGTGGGGTTAGCAGCGAGCGCGCGTCTCCCACAGCATTTCACTATCAGAGAAACTACTCTTACCCGTAACCGGACAAAGCCTAATTCTGAAATGGCCCAATTCAGATTTCTTTAGGCCCAATGGTATTTATGCAGATTTTCATAAAACAGGAGAGCGTTCCGTAATTTTAAGCGTTAGAGACTTTGTGCGTGTATATATATAAATACAGATATAAAACCTAGGGTTTCTTTACCAGTGTCAGCAGCCGAGAGCAGAACTGCAACAATGGTGGAGAAGGCGGGTAAAGGAAGGAAGGAGGAGGTTGTTACCAGAGAATACACTATTAACCTACATAAACGCCTCCATGGATGGTACATCTATTTCTGTCTCTCTTTTTAATCTACACGTCATCCGTTGTTCATCGATACTAGCAGATATCGATGCAGATGCTTTTGGATCTGATTCCATATTACGTCAGTTGCCTGTTTCTTTTTCTTATTAAGAAGAACACGGGTTTTATATCTGATAAGATCAAATATGGATTCTTGATTTGTGTGTTCATTTGCTAGCTTTTTTGTGTTCCAACAATGTTTCTTAGCAGCGGTTGCTATTCCTTGCACCTTTGTTTAAGTTCCTTGTTGAATTTTTCTCTTATCTGAGTTAATCCAGTTGTTGTTGTTTATGACTAATCGCGGAACTTTGATCCTGAAGTCATGTCATTTTGTGATTTGATTTGTCGACGTTCTTAGCGATCTGCTTGGTTTGAGGATTGAGTTAATATGTGTAGTTTATCTGAATTTGTATGGCAAAACAAAGAGAATTTAAGGTTGCAGCTTTAGAGTTCTTGTTGGTTGCTGTAACCATTGTTATTGCTATGTGCAATTGGGTGAATACTTCAATGGGCCAAGTGTTTGATTTATAGTTCCCTTCGTATTGTCAAGTCGTTGATAGACTGCTTTTGGCTACTCAAATGAGCTGTCTGTTTCTTGACTTGAATGTTTGAATGAAGCACATTCAAGAAGAAAGCTCCAAAGGCTATAAAGGAAATCAGGAAGTTTGCTCAGAAGGCTATGGGAACCACTGATGTTAGAGTGGATGTGAAGCTAAACAAGCAGGTGTGGAGCCGTGGTATCAGAAGTGTACCAAGGAGGGTTCGTGTTCGCATCGCGCGGAAGAGGAACGACGAGGAAGATGCAAAGGAGGAATTCTACTCACTTGTTACTGTTGCAGAGATTCCTCCAGAAGGATTGAAGGGGTTGGGCACCAAGGTCATTGATGAGGAAGTTTGAAGTCACTAGTTGTTAGCGCCAGTTTTGGTTTATGTGTTTGATTAAGCCTGTGATTTTGGTGATTGTTTGGACTAGTATTGTAGACATTTTGCTATTTAATTCCTCTCAAGTTCTTGTTTGGCACTTTCCAGCTTGTGCTAATTCGAGGTTAAGACTCTGTTGGGCTTATAATTTAAAAGCGACAATTCTACCATTTTTGGGCCTAGGTGACTGTGGGCTTGGTCTCGTTTAACTTGATCTATTGTCATTTTTAATTAGATTGATATTGAATTTTAAAAGAAATCTTAATTTTATTAATTTAAATTAAATTTGTTGAGATAACATTTGTTATTTTTAATTATATTAAAATTAATTTTTAAATTTTAAATGAACTTATTGCTATAATATTGAGTTAGATTGAACTTGAATTTTAAAATTAAAAAAATGAGAAAAAGGTTCCATTGTAATTATAATTAAAAGTTTAATTAATTTGAATTAATTTTGTTAGTTATTAAATAAAAGTTTATAACTATTATTTTTTATCTGATTGTTAGTTATCGAATATTATTTTTAAAATTATAAAATCAAAATTTAAATTTATAAAGTTATAGATAACTATGTCTCTTACTATTTTACTGCCTGTTTATTTGAACTTTTGAAGGGGTAAATAAACACTTTTTTCACAGCAAAAACCTTTAAAAAAAGATTGTTTGGTTGTAGAATAAAAAAAATACTTTTTAATAGGTATAATTTTTTTATCAAAATATAACTTTTTAAAAAAGTTAAATCTAAAATATAAAAAATACTAATTGAGCTTATTTTTAGTCCTTTTTATCCTTTTGTTTTATACATAATTTTCACAATATTCATAAATTCATCTTCATATTTATTCTAAGATCTATATAATATTATTTAGCTTTTTATACATTTTAATATTTATTTTCGATATTAATTTTACTTATGTTATAATTCATATAAAAGATTTAGTTCGGTATATTTTTATTTATGTTTTATATAATTTAAAATTATATAATAATTAATATATTATTTAATATATTTTAAATAATATTTATATACATAAATAATGCTTATAACAAAATAAAACATAGCTAAAATTAATAAAAATATTTTTTATTTTTATATCTTTTAAAAAACTTATTTTTTTAATTAACGATTAAATATTCAACTGGTTTCTTACTACCAAAAGCCCTATTCCCAAAAACCTATATAGTATATAAGGAAGAGTATTTTAGAAGCATGCCTCTCTTGGTACGCCAATCTTAGCCCGCCAAGCTTCTTATCTTTTGTCAGCCAAATGCCCGCTTAGCTCCGCGCTTCATCATCTTAGACTGGAGGCTTGAACCTCTGCCCAGTGCCTCTCAAGAACGAGAGAGAGAGAACCCGGAGACGTTGAATCAGAGGCAGAATTGTGATCTCGAGCTACGCTGTGAGGAGGTGAGATTATTTCTTCCATCGCTTGTGAATTATTGTTGATAGAATTTTGTGTTTATTTTGTGGACTAGCATAATAAACATAATTTTGTACAAACCCTGATTAATTAGATGTTAATTCTCTCTTTAACGTCTCATGAGCCTGTGGTCATAGACTTGATATGATGGATAAGCTTGCCCCATGTTTTGCACTGCACAGGAAGCCCTACTGCTTTGTAGACTAACATAATAAACATAATTTTGTACAAACTCCGATTAATTAGATGTAAATAGTAATTCTCTCTTTAACGTGTCATTGGGTATGTGTTCATGGACTTGCTATGATGGGTAGGCTAGTCGACTTTAAATACAATCGTTCCATTGAGAACTTTATGTGCTTTTACTAATTAAGGTTCGGAATAGCAGTAAAAAATCCTCTGTGTCTCTCACACGTCACTTCACAGAAAACAACAATGGATTCATTTGTTCCACAATTTCCAGGTATTTGTCTATACAATTATTGAATTTAGCATATTGCAATTCTAGGGTTAATTAATTGTGTTGATTAATTATGAAATTAATCTGAAATCTTGTGTTAATTTCTTTCAATTGTTTCTAAATTTTCTTGACAAAGTCTACAATCCGTAGAGATTGCGGTATTCAAGTTATTTCGATCTGTTTTGCTATTCGTAACATGTGGAAATTGGCACGAGTGTTTTTTTTAGTTGATTTTGATTCTGGTGTCGCATGTATACTGATGATCGCATTTACTTAGTATTGTTTATTCAACATCGGAAAGCTTCAACTGCAGATGAATCGAGTCTTTGAGAAGGAGAACTCCGTCTGGGGGTAGCTAGACGAGAAGTCAAGAAATCAGAATTGACGAGCTAGTTAACAATTCTAAAGAAGTTGAAGTTGGCGTCAACTTGATGAACAATACCTCCCAGAATATGGTTCAAACGGAAGATTGTTTGATAGTGGATAAGGAAAAACTTTGGAGAGAAGAAGAGGAAGATTCTGAGAACAGGCTACTCGCCAAAGTGGAACGTCTGGAAAGAGAAATTAAAGAACTCCAACAATCACTGAGACGAGAGAGAGAAACAGTGGCTGAGAAACAGGGAAAAGGTCGATGTTTAGTCAAACATCTGAGTCAGGTAATTTCAAACATAGCTGATTTTGAAGCCAAGTTAATTGAACGTGTAAAGCAGAATGAAGAACTTGTGAAGAAATTGGAATGCGCGGAGGAGAATGTCCACAAACTCCAAGCTGAGCTTAAGAAGAAGAATGAAGAGATTGACGAGGAAAAAGCTTTGCAAGCCCAATTAGTTCAAGAAATTGAGGAAAATGCTTTGAAGCTATCGAAGCAAAAGCAACATTTGGAGGAGTCTGAGAATGATAGGAATCTGCTCATGGACAGAGTCCATGATTTAACGAAGCTGTTAAACGACCTGCAGAGTAACTCCAGGAACAAAGATAAGGTGACTGGGGCAGAAGAAGACTCTTATGAAAAGCTGCAGGCTGAGATAAAGCAGAGAAGTGATGAAATTGAGGCTTACAGAAAGCTGAAGTCTCGGTCCAACTTCTTGTGCGCAAAGTTCGGTATTACAAGGGATAATGTAGTTGAGCAAGGCCAATCTGAGGATGGAAGTCTTTCATTGAACCATCGGCAAAATTCAACAACTTCAAATTGTACGGGATCTTTTAGTACTATCTTTAATTCGTATATTACAGAAAAATTATACTATTGAAATTGATAATGACATAATAACAGTTATGCTAGAAAGGTAAAATTTGCTCAACATCCCCTTGTGTCTGTCTAATTCTGGTTATTGTTTTGTTATGTGTTATATATGTAGCTTTAAAGATCCTGATGAAACTATTCTAGTGCCCTGCTGATAGAAATTGCATCTGTTGTTGTCCATGGTTTTAACCGATCTGCATTGCATGTGCTAGACCGGGAGAACAAAGAATTATTTACGGCTGCAGCTGCTTGTGAGGCCGAGAAACTGAAGATTGAGAGTGCCTTGAGTAATGGCATGGTGGATAAAGTGGTTATAAAGGCTGCTATTCCAATAGGCCGGCTGGTGGAACAAGGACAGGGTCTGGCACTGCCCGGTAAGAGGCTTACAAGCAAGAGATCCATTCCAGAATCAGAACTCAACTTTCCCCCTCCTGGTTTTGTTGCTAGAAAATGTCATCCTGATACGAAATCTGCCCCAATAATTGGTGTAAAGCGAGCTGCATCTTCATGGATAGATATCAGGCCCTTCCAAGGCAAAGGTGGGAATGACCTTCATGATGATTTTATGGACACTCCGCTTGAGAGCTTCAAAAGAAACTTGAACGAGATTACCAAAGTAGTGAGTCCTGACGATTCAGATGAAGAAACACAGAAAGTAAATGTTGTGCGTAGCAGAGAAGACCGACATGCACCAGGCCTATATACCGTCAAGAGAGTTTTCAAATATGTTGACGGAGTTAGAAAGAAAGCTAAGCGGCAATCTTTAAAAGGAGTTGAATGCAAGCAGTGTAAGAAATTATATAATGCAGTTCTTCCTAAAAATGGAGGCAGGAATTATGATGGTAATAGACATAACTGTAAGCATCATGGTGGTGTTTCTGGGCAACGCCATAAGTGCATCGCTCCAATGACTCCTGAAGGGTTTTGGAATATTGGGTTTGAATCCGAGGTGTGATCTTTTGTTGACAGACGTATTGGCTTCACTATTTAAACAACTCGGATGATTCTATAGCTCGGTGTGAACCAAAATCATAAAATAGCCTGTAACTGGAGATCAATTAATGGCAGATCAATGATTTTACTATGAATTAATAGTCTGAGGATGAAATGATGTGACTTGTTACTAATAGCTTGGATTGATTCAAATACTATCAAGTAGCACAATGAAAGCAGCAGCTTGGGCAGGGTAGTCAGTGCGGACATTTTAATCGGAACAAGAAGAATCAGTGCGGAATCAGACATTCATAATCTCTGTTATGGCTATCTTCGAGGGTGGTCATTGACCGTGTACTTCTATTCCTTTTTCAGTTCAACAAGTACTGCAGGACCAGTTTCTAGGCAACGTAGCAGTTGGGACTACGTGTAGATGTCAGTTAGAAGGAGGACAACACATTTATTGTTTGCCTGCTTCAGGTAATTACTTTTGATCTGTCCTTGTGCAAAAACTGCAAAAATTAAAATGAATTCTGATCGGGTATTGGCTATTCATTGCTCATCAAACTCTGCATGGGACCAAGACGAACAAGTTCCTTATGTTATTACCTAGTAAACTATTATTCATTTTTGTTCCTGGGGGTCCAGAGGAACCCTTTGTAGCATTTAACAAGACTAAAGTAAACGATGCTGGTTTCGTTGGTCACGTGTTGGCTGTTTTCTTGTCTTTCCTTACAGGTGTCCGATGTCGATTCAACAGACTAAAGTGCTTTTTGCAATTTTCTAAATTTATCACCTGTCGGTCCTGCATTGCGTTGGATTAAGCTGGAGTGGGGTTTCAGTTTTTTTACTATGAACACACATCTCCATTTTTTTTAGTTTTTCCTATTCTTTCGAAAGGGGTCATTTAATTTGCTTGCAAAGTCTTTCATGTGGAAAGGTTTCCGACTCAAAGAGGTTGGTTAACCATACACGCATTATCTAAATCTAAATTACAACATTGATACAGAATCCATTGATTTATAGTAATATTACTATATGTTATCTCCATCCATCGTTCTCACCCATTTCTACGAATGTGAGAATCTGTCTCAAGCTTATGCTGTTCTTCACGTGCATGCAACTGCATTCACTTTTGTCCATGTCTTCACTCTTTTTTCTTTTTATGTATCTCAGCATAACAAAAGCTTTTGGAAGCGAAGGTTACAATTTGCATTAATCAAATTACGGAAAGCTTACACTTTTAATAATTCAAGAAATAGTTATTTCATTGGCTACCAAATCATCAGCAAGTCCTGAGAGGGTTGCCGCAAAGACAGTCGTTGAAACTGAAGGACGAAGCTTCAAGATGATCGAACGGCGATCCCACCGGAATTGAGCCACAGAGGTGGTTGTGGCTCAAGTCCAAATGCCCGATATACGCCGCGGCCGACAATGAAGCTGGTATGTTACCCTTGAAGTTGTTGTAAGACAGATCAAGAGCCATAAGATAAGTTTTGGATCCGAAAACATCGGGAATATTACCCTCAAGAGCATTTCTGCTCAGGTTGAGTATGCCTAAGCCCTTGCTACTCAACACAGACCCGGGTAGTTCACCGGAAATCTTGTTACTGTCCAGATTAAGGGTTGCAAGGACCGGCATGTTCCCTATCCAGGATGGAATGGAACCGGAAATCTGATTCTTGCTCAAATCCAAGTCAGCAAGACGGTACATTCTGGATATGGAGTTCGGGATTGAGCCACTGAGTTGGTTTCGACTTAGCAATGCACGACTCAGCATTTTTAGGCTACCAAAGTCCGCGGGCAGCTGACCGGAAAGTCTGTTGTTGCTAAAGTCTAAGTGCTTCAGATTGACCAGCTTGGTTATAGAAGCAGGAATAACTCCAGAGATTTGATTCTCGGCGAGGTTTAGAACAGCGAGACTCTGGAGATTTCCGATGTCGTAAGGAATAGAACCAGATATTTGGTTGCCAACGAGATCCAGGAAGCGGAGTGAGCCAAGAGAGACTATGCATGCAGGGATCTCCCCGGTGATGCCTTTCCAGTCAGCGATGATAAGAGTGGTGAGCTTGTCCAGTTTGCAGATTGATGGGTTGATGGAACCGGTCATGTAACCGGAGCGACCAGCTTTTTGGAAGATGGGGTCCTCCGACTCTCCCCGCAGGTTGATTTCCGCGACACGGCCTGTAGTCGGGTCACAGCTGACGCCGTACCACTTCGAACAGTTGGTGCCAGTCCAGGAGTTCAACACTCCCAAGTAAGGGTCCTTGAGTGAAGATTTGAAAGCCGTTAATGCTGCGATGTCGGAAGGCGGGCAGGAGTGGACAAAGTCCAAGGAAATAACAGAGATAAAGAGGAGTAATGAGGTAC
>JANZLC010000004.1:197105-211053 GCA_026413385.1 Erythroxylum gracilipes
TCATTGACAACTCCTGGGTATAAATGGTATGAAATGTGATTTTTTATTGAAAATGAGGAGTAGAAGGGGTAGAAAGATATATATAAAAGACGGAGTTATTTAAGGGTTAGTGAGGCACTAGATCTTCCAAATTTTAAAAAATTAAATATTTGGACCCTTCTATATTAAATTTTTGGCTCCGTCACTAACAAGATCACTCTGTGTTTAGAGCTACCCAAACAGATAAACATGATATAGAATAATAATATATAGATAAATACATGAAAACTAATAATTGCAGGTTCTTTAAATTCGATAATGTTCATTCTAATTGGGTAATCACTGAGGCCCAATAAACAACCTATGGGCTTTACTCAGGATGTTATGATTTGGGCCTGAGCCCAAATTCCAAAATACTCTTCTCTCAGGCTCAGTTTTCGCACATCAACAAACTTGGTAAGACTGTTTTCGACAGCAAACTCAGTCGATTTGGGGGATTCAGAGAGAACGCAAATGGCGGCTCGTATCAGATCGGCGCTTCCTCTTCTCAGTAAAATTGTCAGATCCGATTCGCTTTCCACGCAAAGGTCCCATTCTCTTCAGCGCACCCTTCTCTGTCCCGCATCTCAGGTACTAAAAAACCCTATTTCCTCCTCGATCTTGTTTTGTTCTATCAAATCAGCGAGGTCCATTTTTGAGCAATCGTTTATGATTGATTACCTGTGGTTATACCTGATAGAGCATGGTTTATTTGTTGGAAGTCTTAATTTTTTTTCTTCTTATTCTTTCAGGCCTCGAGAAATTTTGCCACTGCTTCAGGGCAAAAGGAGGAAAAAATTAAAGTAAGACGAACAAATTCAGACTTTTACGTTTAGACCTACATATTATTCACATTAACTTGTTTTAGGTGCCTCTTGCTTTGTACGGGGGTTCTGGGAACTATGCCTCTGCTCTGTTCCTTGCCGCTAAAAGAGCCAATGTATTGGACAAGGTTGAATCTGAGCTTGTCGACCTTGTCGAGGCTTTAAACAAAAGTCCTACTTTTTCCCTGTTCATCAAGGACTTGTCAGTGCCAAAAGATACAAGAATCAGGGCAATTGAGGATATTTGTGGCCAAGCCAAATTCTCAGATGTCATCAAGCATTTCTTGCGTAAGATTAACAATTTTTTATATGATACTGAAGAATGCATCCCCTCCCCGAGCCCTCCCGTGACAAAGTTAGCTCTACAATATCTATTCACGTCCGGATTGATGACTAGATGCCTGATAATACTAGTCCAGCTATAATTATTATTGGAGAGTTAATACATGCATAATAGAATCTTGGTATTGTCAACCCTCTATGGCTGGTAAGAGATATGCTTATACCGTTTTGGGACTCCTTGTCAACCATCATTGCTTAGCACCCTCTTTGCTCATACACTTTGTCTTTTTGTTTGAGATTCCTTATAACCATTGATTTATAATATACACTTCCTCTCCCCATTAGTGTTCTACAATCTTTTTTTCTTTCTCATGTTGATTATATCCTGAAAATTTCTTTATTGCCTTGGTACTAGTTCTGTTGGCTGAGAATGGGAGGTTGAGACATGTAGATACCATAATAAAGAGATTTGTGGAGTTGACTATGGCAGACAGGGGAGAAGTGAAAGCTATTGTCACATCTGTCATTGTAAGTTTCTTCTGTGGGTGTGGAAGTTTTATGGGAAGATAAATCACCGGCATATCTTGATTGAACATTTGTGTTTATATTTCGTCTTGTCCTTTCTCTGTCTTTGTGCGATGACATGACTGTGATGGTGTATGACATTTCAAAAAATCTTACTCGAATTGAGCATTTAGCGCGGTACTTTATTTGTCTATGAGGAATTCTCACACCCATTCCTTGCCTAAAGTTAATTTAAGAATCAACAACTAAAGCATTTACCTATGTCTATGTTGCAAAAGAAACTGCTACCGATTATAATCATTTGTCGTGAAGGAAGTATCATTTAACTTTTGGACTGGACATTTATTGTATACCTGGAAACTAAATTTCACATCAATTTCTATGGTAATCTATGATTTATACTTTGGCATATCAGCAGCTGAAGATTCTAAAATTCATAGCCTAACTTCATGATTTGCGAGATTTTATGTTTTATTACCATTTGAATAATTTCTGGAGAATTAAGATATTGCAATAAACATTTTCTAATTATGGGACCAAATAATAAATTTATAGCTGAAATTTCAATGTAAAATATTTCATTAGTCTTTTTGTTGTTGAATTGACTGTTAAACTTTCATACCAGCCACTGCCTCCACAGGAGGAGAAAGAATTGAAGGAAACCTTGCAGGAAATACTTGGACAAGGCAAAAAAGTTAAACTTGAGCAAAAGGTAGGAATTCTTGTTATTTAAATATAGTTCTTTGCACTTCTAAGTGAATGCTGGTTATTGAAGAAATCTACCTTCTTGTACATGGAACTGAACATTATCCCTTCTTATTTACCCCAGATTGATCCCAGTATTCTTGGTGGCCTCGTGGTAGAATTTGGGCAAAAGGTGTTTGACATGTCCATTAAGACTAGAGCACGGCAGATGGAGAGGTTCTTGCGTGAACCTGTTAATTTCTAGGTTTCATAATGCCTACACAATGCCTTCCCTTTTCTGATCTAGAGAAAACTTGGTTTTTTTCACTTATGCACCGTCGTTTCATATGATGGGAATGCATATTTGCAAATAAAAGTTTGTTCAGTACAATCTGATAAGGAGCTCAATCTTCCTGACTGGTTTTTGTGGTTTATACAGAATTTGAGACTGTATTTCACCTTTTTTCTTCCAACCAGCTGTTATTTGATCACAGTATCAGTTACATAAGCTGATATTTACTCAGGATCTGCCAAAAGATGAAAATAAATTGAATTTTTATGAGGAAATTATTAATGGTGATTAGTGAAAAGCTTGATATTTGGCATAAAAGATGGTATTTTTGAGCCACAGAGACCTAATGATAACTCTGTGAGATCTTGAATGAGATGCCATTCATTACTCTTTTTTTGGGCAGAGAGGGGATAATAATATGGAAATTATGGATATCAGTATTTTTCTCATTGCATTTTTTATTTATTAGAAAACATTAAAATAACCACTTCACATTTTATGGATAATTTAAAAAGAATTAAATATATTAAAAATTCTTATTATATTATACTTTATTAATTGTCTTATTTTAAATAGTATAGTACTAAAATTTTTAAACTTTAATGTGGTATAATAAATTAATGACATAATAAAATATAATAAACGGTAATTCTTAATTCAAAAGAATTATTAAAAAATACTAGGATAAGGTCAAATTAGTTTAGATTCATACTCCAAAATTTCAATATAATTAATAGTATTTGCTTTTGATCTTACCTACATGTGTCTCTACATCTTGGCTTCGACCGGAACACTGATCAAAGAACTGACCTTTTCTTTTTCCACTTTCCAGAGGGGACCATAAGGATTTTCTTTTTTTGATTTGATGCCACAAAAAGAAGAAATACTTTTACACACTGAGTTCTTATGAAAAGGGTGTGTTAATTTATCGAAAGGAATTTACATGATGATGAACTGTTTCCTTGTTTTGCATGGTTCTCACGTTTTGTAATTTTAATATCTGAGGTTCTTGTCAGGAGAGGTGACAGACAAAGATATGTTTTTCTGGGTACGAAGTTAACAACTTTGTTTGTCGCCTACGTGGTCTTTCTTTCTTGTCTTGGCTATTAAGTAGGACAAGTTGCTTAGCATGAAAACCAAAAAATGGAGTTTTCCTTTTTCATAACAGCTGTAGAAGAACACTTTTGAATCATTTGAGTAACTTAGAGAGTTTTCCACTCACTTTTTTCCCTTAAAACTTGCTGCTGTCACTTTTTCATTCACTTGGCAACTTTGCTTTATCCTTATATATCTCAAGAAGTACTGACTAGAAATGAGAAACCCTTCTTGTTAATTGGACTGCGACTTGGGTGTTTGTTCATGATAATACACCACGAACATCTCTACTTGGTATGTAAGAAGAGGTTAGGTATGGAAAGCGAATCGCTGATAAAGACATAAAGACGACAGCTCACAGGAAAATGAAGTCTGTTGCGTGTGATTTACCTCAGATATAGCTATGAGATACTTGTGTTATTGTGTGTGAAAACCAAAACTTCGAGAGATATTAATGTTTAAGAGGATAAGCTTGTTAATGGTGAATCCTGAGTTCCTGATCACTGGTAGTGAAGATGATGATACGTGAACAAGAACAGATTTACTAATCTTCCTGACCCCTTTTTGCCTACTATAACCAGATGGTTTTTAATATTTAAGAGGATAAGCTTGTTAATGGTGAATCCTGACATATCAAGATTATGGAGAATTGTCATGAATTGATATTGAAGATGATGATACATGAACAAGAACAGATTTACTAATCTTGCTGACCCATTTTTGCCTGCTGTAACCTGATAGGTTTTCACATGAAATAGACAATAAACTATCGCTAGAACAAGGTAATTAATTAATTAGATCATTGATGCTTAAGCAGAGTGATTATTCGATGAATACAGCTTAAAACAGATCATTTCATTGTTTCCAAAGAGGATTATGAGGGAGTGGAAGATGCAGAACAGTTAGTAAAAGGTTAGAGATAGTCACAAGTTCTTCATGGTGTCTCTCTTTGTCCTTCTCGAACCACACGTGTTTTTGAAGCATAACCAAGAGAGATAGAGGCATAGGTTTATGTAAAGTGGAAGCAAAAATGGTGTCTCAAACACACATGATGATTACCTTGAGAGTGAAGAAAAATGAATCGAAAAAGACAAGTTAGAGTCAAAGACAAGAAGAAGAAGAAGATTAATGAACCATTTTTCTTTAGGGATGATGAGGTCCCCCTCCAATCCGTTTTCCACTCTACCAATCGACCAACAACAAACAAAATGCTTTCGTTCTCTAACCTTATTCATACCAATCTTCATATTCTAAGCAAACCCCACAACCATCACCATCATCATCCCTCTTACCTTCTCATGAAGCCTCCTCTTCTCACTATTTCTCTAGTACAAACATACACAGTTCAAAGCATTTCGATCTCCATTCATCAAAACCATTTAAAGAACAAACCAAAGGGTTCTATTCTTAGATCTCTAGTTGGCCAAATCAAAACAATACAATGAGGAAGCCGGACCTGATGGGCAAGGATGGAATGAGCAACATTAACAAAACCAATCTTAGAAAAGGGTTATGGTCACCGGAAGAAGACGAAAAGCTGATAAAGTACATGTTAACAAATGGACAAGGTTGTTGGACAGACATTGCACGCAATGCTGGTCTCCAGAGATGTGGGAAGAGCTGCCGTCTACGGTGGATTAATTACTTGAGACCTGACCTCAAGCGTGGTGCTTTTTCCCGTCAAGAAGAAGAGCTTATCGTCCATTTCCACTCTATTCTCGGCAACAGGTATTATTATTTCGGAACTGAGAATGTCTCCGACAACGTATGTTCTTACAATGTGATAAAATATCGCCTCTTATTCATTTCAATTCCTTTATGATTTTTGACATATCATGTTATTGTCCTGGAGCTTCAACTCTTCGACATTTAGAGTCATTTATTACAAGTTGCCAAACACTCTTGACAGACCACTTCACTGAATCTTCAATGATGTAATTCTTAAAACTTTATGGAAAGTTCATCAATGGCATTCTCCGAAACATACACTTGTTCGAACATGACTGGAACATAACTGAACAGGTGGTCTCAGATTGCGGCTCGTCTTCCTGGGAGGACAGACAATGAGATAAAGAATTTTTGGAATTCCACCTTAAAGAAAAGATTGAAGAACACTGCTTCCACGGCTTCCCCAAATGACAGTGAGTCATCGGACGCAATGAGAAGTAGTATCATGGACATGCATGATCATGACTTCACTGCCATGTGCATGGACTCATCCATGCAAGCTATGGTCACCAACAGCAACCAGTTCGACTCGTTCCCTGTGATGGGTTACAAGTATGACATGACGGGTTCAACCAGTTTCCTTGATTGGCCGCCATGTTTAGGGCAAGTTGGTGTAGGAGTAGGAGATGGTTTTTCCGGTGATTGCGGTGCTTTGGAGACTAACAACAAGTTTGGTTTAGAAAGGGACTTGTGTCTTCCTCCACTAGGAATTCGTAGAAGTATTGAAGAAGAGATCAATAATCATAATCATAACAATAATGGCATTAGCTCCAAAAGTAATCACAACCACCACTTGAACACTAATACTTGCTTTAATAACACTCATAACCAGAGCTTTAAGGAGGAGGATGACATGTTTGGGATTCCAAATCATTGGGACTTGGAAGGTTTCATGGAGAATATGTCTTCCTTTCCTTTCCTTGATTTCAACATTGAATAACGAGCTAACCAGCCACCCTTTGGACTATCAAATCTTCCACACTTCTTACTTGATATACTTCTTCTTCTTCTTCTTTTCCCATATAATTGGAGGCTAGCAACAAGCATAGAATTGTTGAATGGCTAGCTAGGGATCAATACTAGTCAGTTTGTTTGTAACAATTAACAAAAATAAGTGTAGACTCTCATGATCGGAAAATGTAATAAACATTATGTAATCATATGTTAGTAAGATTGATGATACCATTTTCGATATACATGTATTTTATAAATTTCTTGTGGTGTCTATTCAAAAAAATAGAACTTGGAAACTGGCAAGAGAAAAAAATTCTAAACGACGCCTGAGAGATTCGAACTCTCGCGGGGAAACCCCATGTAATTAGCAGTCACACGCCTTAACCACTCGGCCAAAGCGTCGCTATGATTACTCCAGCAAGACTCAAAGATTCTTTAATAATGGTATAGTGCTCAGAAACAGAATTACTTCACTAAGCAATTCTTTTACACAGCAGACTTATTATTATTTTCTTCTTTGAATCTAACTTATTATGCATTTTTATTGCTACCCTGAAGCTCAAGTTAATTCTTCGGTATCACTTGGAAATTAGTCTAAATTTTACCTTAGGTTATGTTTGGTTATATGTAAGGTTTTTAATTGAATGAAATTGAATAGTTTATAATAGAATGGAATATAAATGGATGTAATATTAGAAAATTGTTGTTTGAGAGAGACGGAAGTGTTCATAATATAACATAGTAAAATGTTGTTTGAATGAAAGGTTTATAATGTAATATAGTATAAAATTGTTTATTATTTTACATTTCATAATAAACCCTCCAAATTATATTGGAAGTTTTTATTTTTCGTGTTTAGGACGGAATAAGATGTAATATGAAACTCTCCTCTTCAATCTAATTTTATTATAAACTCTCCTCTCAAATGATAGAATAATATTAAAATTTATATCATTCAATTAATAAACCTCCAATCAAATATAGCCTTGAAGACGACTTGTTTTTAAAATTTTAGTTTTTATGTGAATATATTGAAAAGAATCCTTCTATTAATTAAAAAAAGACAGTATATTTTTAGACCTTTTTAAATTCTATGTTTCAATAGAAATTCTACTAAATGTTATTATTAGTATTTTTGTAATGTCCAATTTGCTATAGACGAGAAAGTCTTCACTTCAATAACAATATTGAGTGAAAGTTTTGCTAAAACGTAAAATCTAAAAAGATATAATAATACGCAGTTTTAATTAATAAAGAGTTTGTTTTCGATACAAAAACGTCTCAAATATGAACACGAATTTGAAATCGTAAGGTCATAGTATCATAAATGGTATGTAATTAATATGCGTGTTAAGGAAAAAATTAGTAATTGATCGATATACTAACAAGTGACCATTTATTTATGTGAGAAAAATAATATAAATTTTTATATTAATGTAATTTATTTTAAATAAATTTTTATTTAATAATAATAATCATTAAAAACTAATAATTACCCAATTCCATCAAAATTGCGACACAATAATTATGTAATAAGCTGTAACTTTTTGGATTTGCGAGTATTTAAATGTGATAACGTGGTGAGTTTGACCCCAACCCATCCTAATCGAATCAAAGACTCTTGATTCGAGGTCAAATTTAATTTAATTTGAGTTAAGTTTGATTAAAATTTTTGTAAATTAGATTCAAACTAAAAATAAAAAATAATATATTTTTTATTAAAATTTCAAGTTTTAAGTTAAATTAAATCCAAATTTACAAATTTAAACTTAATTTTAAAAAAATCATATTTGACCTCAATTTTGACGAATATTCCTTACAAATGAAATCTTGAAAGCCTTTAAAGTGTTTGAGAATGAGCCCTCTAGGAAGTGGTTGAGTTAGTGGAGTGAGGGGTACGAGGCCAAAAAATTATGTTTTTGAATGTTCTACTTAGGCTTTTTTGATCGAACCTGTTATACAGAATTTGCCTAGTATGAAATACTCAATTAACATGATTTACAGACTATTGTGTTAATCTAAAAATTTACCAAGCGCACGTCTAAAAAATAGTAACTATGAATTCCTTCGTTTATGAAAAAAAGTATTTGCGAATGAACATATCGTGCGTTATGCACAAAACTAATGGCCATGCACGATAAGAAGCAGTCAAGGGCGTATGGTCTGTAATTGCTCCAAACAGCTGATTAACTAAACAATCATTATATAAAATTTTCCATAACAGTAGCTTTAGGCATTAACATGTGGATTAGTAGATAAATATTAAAAAAAGAAAAAATAGTATTTATATTGCATGGAATAGTATATTATATAATATAGGGGTTAATTACTTAAAAAAAGTCCAAACTTTCGATAATTTTTTAGTTATAGCCCGAACCTTAAAAATTAATAATAAAATACTTAAATTTTCATTTTTTTAAAAATTCTAACCCAAACTTCAAAAAGTGACAATCAAATGTTCAAACTTTATATTTTCTTCAATTTTGTCCTGACGTTATCTGCTGTTCTCCTGATGTCCTCAGCCATTTGTTTTCTGTTTGTTCTTCTGATATATCAAACTACTCGCGTATTACAGTGTACTGTACCACTAAGTTATTTGTTTTTAGTCCGTTGTTCTGATGCGCTTAATGAGATGACGTCAGAATTGTATAATTTGAAAATCGAAAGGTGAAGATTTCGAGAGAACAAACTGAAAATGAAGAGAAAAAATAAAATCAAATCGTAAGGTCGTCGGAGTTGTATGATCTGATTTAAGTCATTTTTAAACAACGATGTCGTTTTAATTATGTGATTAAACAATGTCATTTTATTAATTTTTATTTATTGTGTTAATTTTGACTGACGTGTATTAATAGTTAAGGTTTTTAAAATAATGGCAAGTCACATCATCAAGTTTAACGAAAACACTAACGTCGAGCTAGAATTAAAAAAGATTGAAAATTTTAATATTTTATTGCTACATTTTGAAGCTCGGGCTAAGATTAAGAAAATTGAAAGTTTAAACATTTTATTGCTACCTTTTAAAATTCAAGCTATAATTAAAAAATTTACAAAAATTTAGACTTTTTTAAGTAATTAACCCTATAATATATATACACATAAAAGAAGGTATTATTATTACTCAGCAGGCACTATGGTACGTTCTATTATCATATGAAGTGAAAGTGAGTATGTGTATGGCAACATCTCTGCGACCTAATTATTTAATCAACTTTGATTTGACTCGAAATCAACACCAATTAATTAACCTTATCTCTACCATGAATAGAAGGAGCTACTCCAAACCATGCACTAAACCTACAATCCAACTCATTCATTTCACATTGAAAGAATTAAATTTTTATTAAAATTAAAGGTTATTAATTTCATGTTAAAATTGAATATAATGTAATACGTAGTACAGACCTTATTATATACTTAGGATCTTTCATGAAAGGATTAAAAACGAAGGTAATGTGGAATACCTGATTTCAGTTTTATCTCTGATTCTGATACCAATTCTGAGCTCTAAACAATCACGAATCTTTCAAGATTTTTACGGAAAGTATTTTCCGACCCATAGTTTAGGTCTTTCTATAGTCTTCTCAATACGTAAGCTCTTTTAAAGGGCTAAAGATTCTTTATGCTTATGATTAATATGAGCAATTGCAGGAGACCTTAACTTTTATATAGCTTTCATATCGAACTTCCCCGTCATAAGGCTGATGTAGGTCTGATCCACATTAATTGGGATCTATTTTTCATCCGAACTTTACCCATTAATCTAGATAATATAGTTTATTGGGTCACTTTATTATCTTTATCTCAATCAAATTACGTAACTTAATCGATAATTTATTTAAAAACCGAAAAATGCAACGAGTAGTTATCCAATTTTATAGAAAATGACAAAATTGTCCTACAGATAAAAAAGTCTTTATAAATTAATTTTGAACCTATAATTATATTAAATTTGAATTAAATTTAAGATAAAAGACATAAGCTTCTCTCACAATTTAAAAAATTCTCTTATAATTTAAATTTTTTAGAAAAACCTCTTAAATTTTAAAATTATCATAAAAACTCCTTTTAATTTTCTAAAAACCTCTCTTCTTTTATACTTATGTAAAAAAAAAAGACAAAACATACATAATATGTACATCAATCGTGGACTAATTAAATGTCACTCATACAGTAATTAAATTCATCTCTTAAATATGACTCAATTTAATAAATTTGACTTAAATTAAATTTAATTAGTTTGATTCGAGTTTTAAAATTAAATTCAATCGTCGTATAAATGATGTTTATGACACATATTTTATTATTATATTTTAATCGAATTATAAGAAATTGAAAATTAAAAAAGATTTTTTACCAAAATTTTAAAAAATTAAAATTTCTTAGAGAAGATATATATTTTTTATTCTTAAAATGATTGTTACCAGAATTGATCATGGCAATTTTCAATCATGAATTCGACTCTAAAGTGAGGTCTATTTTCCTAATCACCAAACGGATTGAAACAATCTCAACATATCAACGCTCGTATGTTGCTTCAAAATCGAACTTGTTATGTTATGATTACTTAACAAAATGGAATCATGACAAGGCAATGCTTGCGTTTGTTTGCCATTTGAGAGGTTTAACCCATAAAATTTCTAACGCTTAAATACCAATTAATTAAAACAACTTCATTTTAATCTTAAAAATAAAGTTACAAAAGATAATTCCCTCGTATACAAAATTTGTTAACGAATATATAAAATTAATTAAATTAACTTCACACAATAGCTTAAGCTATTATGGTGAAGCGATAACTTAAACATGATATCAGAGACTTTGTGATAAAGTGGTAATGTTTCGAATCCTACCACTCACTTATTATTTAGTACAAGATAAAACAAGTTTGTGTAAGTTTTAAGTTCAAAAGGCTTTCACTTGAAGGAGTGTGTTAGTGACTATATAAAATTAATTAAGTTGGTCTCACACAACAGCTTAAGCTATTGTGATGAAACGGTGAATTAACAAAATTCTCTTTCGAAAATTATGTATAATAGCAAAACTTAAAATCCGAGCTACTCTTAGTCAAAAGATATATGATGATAAAATACATAAAATTGTTGGACCACATGAATTGAAAAAGACTATTTTGTGCAGGCTCGTGAATATTAAGAATATACTTCTTTTTGTTTTTAATTTAGCTCAATGGGGTTGCTTTGCTCCACTAGAGGTTCCATGTCAAAACAAGATGATAAAGTAGTGATTGAGCTAATTAGTTGCAAGGAAAAGATAAAAAAAGAACAGAGAATGTGTGTGCTGTGTGGCTTCCACGCGAAAGTGGAATTGTATATTCATATTGAATTCTGAGAGGACCGCTTTAATGATCACCTCAAGATTCTTTACTGTGTGTGCTGTGTGGCTTCCACACGAAAGTGGAATTGCAAATTCATATTGAATTCTGAGAGGACCGCTTTACTGATCACCTCTAAGATTCTCTACTGTGTGTGCTGTGTGGCTTCCACACGAAAGTGGAATTGCAAATTCATATTGAATTCTGAGAGGGACCGCTTTAATGATCACCTCAAGATTCTCTACTTTCTTTTTAGCTAATTTAATTTGAATTCTTATGCTTTTTGTACACCAAAAAAAATACAAAAATACAAAATATCTTTCTTAATTATCCATTAATAATACTTTATGCTTCAATAAATTAAGAACAAATTAGTAATTTCAAACTATTTTCTCTTTCATTTATATAAAATGGAATGTCATTAATATCATATTGCCAAACATAGGTCATGCTAGAATATTCTATATTGACTAAATATAAAAATGTTAAAGAATTTATAAGTAATAAGGGTCAGCTATCCAAATAAATAGTTATATTTATTTTATCAATAGTTGATCCAAGCTCAACTCTAATATGGTATCAGAGTCGATAGTTGTCCGTCTGGATGTCCAGTACCAGCAGCCTAGTCCGGTTATCGCTGCGTTTATTTCAAGTGACAACTGGATATTCAGTCCTAGTTATACTTGAGAGGGAGTGTTAGAGTATCTCATATTGACTAAACAAGAAAATTTTAAAAAATTTATAAATGGTAAGAGTCAGTTATCCAAATGACTAGTTCTATGTATTTTGTCAATAATTGACCCAAACTCAATTCTAATAGGTACTATTATTATTGCAAAAATTTGTTAACACTAAAATCTTAAATTGTAAAAATTATAAATGACACTGATGATTGAAAAATTCAATCGGTTCGGCTGGGTCAACTCTAAAACTTTGAATCGTTAACTTTTCAGTTTGATTTACTTTAATAACTTTTTTTGTTAAAATAAAAATTATTTAATTTATTAATTACTTAGTCAATTTTTATAAATTAATAAGTTCTTATAAACTAAAATAAATAAATAATTTTTTAATTAAACTTTAAATTGTTTGTTGAATAAGGACAATTTTTATCATATTTCAAAATTTTTAATTTATTTAATTTTTACCGATGGAACCTTTTAAACCTTAAGCCTTTTGCAAGGTTTTAAAAATCGGACCGGACTGTTCGGTCTGACCGAAAAAAGCTTGAACTGGTTAGTGATCTGGTTCGGTTTCACCTAATAACCTCTATATATAAAACCGGCCAGTTTAAACCTTTTTTGGTCGGACCGGTCCGATTTTCACTGCTATTTCTTACTCCTCCAAGCATCTCTCCCTTCCCGTCTTTTCAACACCCCAAGTTAACGATGCCTTCTTCTTCTTCGGAATTCAAATAGTGTGTCTATCCAATTCTCTATAGTATTTTCAAACATAAAATTAATATAAATGTT
This sequence comes from Erythroxylum gracilipes, assembly GCA_026413385.1. Classification (NCBI taxonomy): domain Eukaryota; kingdom Viridiplantae; phylum Streptophyta; class Magnoliopsida; order Malpighiales; family Erythroxylaceae; genus Erythroxylum; species Erythroxylum gracilipes. Next base: position 210,312 of record JANZLC010000004.1, read on the forward strand.
TTATTTCCCATTAATTTACATTATCTTTAAATTCTTTGTTGTTAATTTTTAACACATGTGATGTGAAATCATCAACAGCTTCACGTAGGCAACATTTTCCATTCAGGTTGACATGTTAGTAGCAAACTTCAAATCTTCTTATCAAGTTTGTTTTGGCATTACAAAGACATCAAACTATACCTACCCAACTTTGTCGTGCTCCTTTCTAAATGTAAATAGGGTTGATCACGGGTTACTCATGATCTAATTTATTAAAATAAATTTTTAAAAAATTAAAAAAATATATATACTAATTTATTTTTGTAATTAGATTCAAGTCTAGCTTGCTCAAGTTTAGGCTTACCCAAAAATCAACTCTTTTAAAAAATGATATTATTTTATTTAGAATGATTAGATCTTAAGTTAGTCTGAGTCTGAGACTGACCTATAAATCAACCCGTTAAAATAAACCAAAAATTGTCATCCTTTAATGTAAGTATACCCTCCAATCCAAAGTTATGAATACCATATCGGGCTCGATATCTGATTGAGTTCTGGAACAGAATTGTACCGATACTGATTGGTATTGGGTACCGTTTCGATTTTTTTAAAATTATGAAATAATCCCTAAAAATTTTAAAAATTACAAAATAGTCCATATTGGTATATTATACAATTGTACTGTATAGTTTACTGTTTACATCAACCATGCTTTCAAAAATCTTAATAATAAATAATAATGACAATTAATATGAAATAACAA
>JANZLC010000004.1:211153-245146 GCA_026413385.1 Erythroxylum gracilipes
GGCTTTCGAGAGGGATTCTCGACCTTGCTTCAAGGGGAATGGAGGGAAGATAATGAAAGCTTCCTTCCAAGCTCAACTAATACGAATCGGGGCCCAACATCATGTGCGACAGAGATTTAATACCATCACGTATATCTAATAACTCATTAACGTGAATGGGAAAATGAAGTATGGCAGACTAGGATGATACCTTTATGATCTAAATTATATAATCTTTGTTTGTAAGCCTTGATTTCTCCAACTTTATGCTAAACTGCATTAGAGAAATCCTATTTTCTTTCACTACTAAATGCTAAACAACATTATAGAAAACTTATTTTCTCTCACTGAATGCTAAAGAACATTAGATAAAACCTTTATGTTCTCCTACTAAATGCTAAATTGCATTAGAGAACTTTTATGACACATCCCCCTATGTCATGTCAAACTTCATGGATATCTATTTAAAAACTGTATGCATCCAATTGATATAGGTACAAGGTTAATCTGTATATATGCCCAATGACCTTTAAATGCTTAAGATCGATACAAATCTTAATACTTTTATACATATTATGACAATGTATGATAACATGTATTACCGAGGATAAATGATGATCATCTTTATTGATGAACCATTATATCATCATAATAAATCAAATGTATAAATGTACATGGAGCAAACATAACGATCCCCTAATTAACATTGTCTAAGGATGTCAAAATACCCATACTGTATACTTATGTTTGTCCATCAGTTAAAGGATTGACTAACTTTTCTTCAGTTCTTAAATGCTCTAAAACTTTAATGTTACCTTTTTGTATCAACACCTTTATGGCCAAATAATTGTCCTTTAAATGCTAAGACCCTGTGATATTCTTTGTTGTTATTAAACAACATAGCAACAAGATTATCATAGTACAAACGAATGAGTCTAGCCATTGAATCAACCATAAATAACTCAAAAATCAAGTTTTTAAGTCAAACCGTCTGTGAAGCAGCCCCATAGTATACACTCAGGATATATAGTCGAGGAAGTTACCCGTGTCTTCTTGACACACTTCCACAACATTGTATCATCTGCAAACTTAAAATTGTAACTTTAAGTGGACTTTCGATCATCCGGACACATGGCTAAAATCTAAATCTAGTCTAACATGGGTATCATAAAGCTTTACTAGAGAAGGAAAGCATGTTGACATCTATGATTATGAAGCAAAAAGACCATTTGGATGAGAAGGTCATGTCATCTAATTGATTATATTTATGCAATCATGTATTGAAGGAGATAATCAAAGAGAAGAATGTTGTTGAAACTAGAGTTACTATATATGGAGAAATCCCTTACCATTAAGCTTCATAAAAAGGTTCAGTTTTATAGCTTGTAAATGGAGGAAGGTACATCCATTAATTCTCATATTGACACCTTTACGTCCATTATTTTAGATTTGGAAAATGTGAACATCAAAATTGATGATGAAGATTAAGCCCTCAAGTTATTATGTTCCATACTACCCTTATACTCACACTTTAGAGAAACATTACTCTATAGCGAGATGAATGTAACTTTGAAAGTTGTTAAATGTTCTTGTCTAAAGATCTTATTGACAATGATTTATCTAACAACAAAAAAAAGTGATTATCAAACAAGAGGATTAATTATGAGAAGAAAGGAAAAGGAGAAGAGTTCAATTAACTATAAAGCAATGTCCAAGTTAAATTCTAAATATAAGAATTTGACTTGTAATTATTGTAACAAGAAGTGCCACAATAATGTCGAGTACCTCATGTTGAAGAAAAGGCAGTCAAAAGATGAAAAGAAAGGGAAATCTATTGATGCCAGTGAAGCAATAGATTGATCTTTTTTAATTAATATTGATGTCAATTATAGATCAAAAGATGAATGGATCATACACTCTAGTCATATCAATCTAGATTAAGATGCATTATGACATTTTGAGGATATTGACTAATGTTCATCATATTTAAGACTTAAAGAAGAATCTTACCTCTTTAGGCTCCCTTAATATTAACAAATGTAAGTATTCAACTAAAGGTAGAGTCATAGAGGTCATCATAGGTGCTTGAGTTGTTATAAAAGCCATTATTTGTATGAAGGATTTATAGTTACAGGTGATGCTACTACAAGTTCTTCATCATGTTCTAATAATGATGTCACTAAAATATGGCATATAAGCTTAGGTCATATGAGTAAAAAATTCATGATCTTGTTAAGTAAAAGAGGTTCGTTATACACACAGTGCATTGGAAAAATAGAGTTTATGAGCATGGTGTCTTTAGGAAGCAAAAGCGAGTCAGTTTATCGCAACCATTTACAAGACAAAAAGTACATAGGATTATAATTATTTATAACTTGGGGTTCCTTTCAGTGTTCCTTTAAAAGATAACACTAAATACATGCTAGTTTTTATTGATAAATTTTCAAGAAAATTTTGGATTTATTTTTGAAGGACAAAAATTAAGTTTTCACTACTTTTAAAATTTTAATTAAAAAGCAAACAGGGAGTAGATTAAACAGCTCAGGACAAACAACGATTTAGAATTTTGCAGCAAATAGTTCAATGAGTTCCACAAGAGTGAGGGGATGGTTTGATATCAAACAATTAGAAAGATGCCTTCACATAAACCAAATTCTCATTAAGAAAGCATGATGTTTGCTCTCTAATTTTGGTTTGCTAAAAGGAGTTCTAAGTAGAGGATGCATCCACGACCAGCTATCTAGTAAATCAATCTCCATTAGTTTCATTTGGTTATAAAATTCCTGAGGAAGTATGTTCTAGTAATCCTACTGACTACTCTAATTTAAAGATTTTTGGTTATGCAACATAAATGAATATTAATAATGGAAAGATGGAGCTACGTGCTAAGAAATGCATTTTTCTAAGGTATCTATCTAGAGTGAAAGGTTAGAAGTTATGGTGTCCAGACCCTATTTCACCAAAAGTTATAATTAGTATAGATGTGACTTTTGATGAGAAATCAACGCTGAATTTAAAGTTGGAGTCTTTTTTCCCTTCTAAGATAAAACAATTAGAGAACAATTTTGAGAAGCTAAAAGTGGAAGTAAATGGCTCCTTAATTTAGACAGACATTGCTTTAAAATTCTCTTTGTTGGATCCATCATCCAATTTAAGTGGAGTTGAGCAAACTTCATAAGAAGTCCCTTACAGTATAGCTAACGCAAAGGTAGAAGAGAAATCATGCTACCATTAAGATATGCAGACTATGTACAATTAGTCTCTTACATTTTATCATTAGTAAATAAGAATAATAGAGATGGTGAACCATCCACAATTCAAATTTTATTTCTAATATTGACTAAAAAAAGATAATTGTAACGTAAGATGAAATGGAATTCTTACATAAAAAATGACACTTAGGAATTAGTTAAACCACCATAAGGGGAAAAGATAGTTGGTTGCAAATGGGTCTTAAAAGGAAGGATCCCTCTCTAGGAGACAAAGGAATCAAGTATAAGGCTTGCCTAGCTGTACCATAATACAGTCAAGTACTAGGTGTAGATTTTATTGATGTTCTCTAACCTGTGGTAAAACATTGTTCCATTTAGAGGTTTTACTTGCATTGGTAGCCATATTTGACTTAGGGTTGGCATAGTTGGATGTCAAAACTACTTTTCTATATGGTGACCTAGAAAAGTATATTTTCATGCAGTAACCTGAGGGATTTATTATTGAAGACAAGAAATACCATGCTTACATATTGAAGAAATCCCTTTATGGTTTAAAACAGTCTCCTAGACATTAGTAGAAGTGATTTGACTTATTTATGACCCCCTACAGCTCTTCAAGGAGCATGTATGATAGTTGTGTTTTTTTTAAAAATCAAGATATAAGTTTTTCATTTTTTGTTCATATATGTAGATGATATGCTCATTATAGCAAGCAATATATTTGATATTAACCAATTGAAAAATATGGTTAAATGATGAATTTGAAATGAAAGATATGGAAGCAATAAAGAAATTATCGATATAGAGGTCTATAAAGACAAGAAAGCAAGGAAACTATTTCTAACTTAGAAAATTATTATGAGAGAGTCCTATATCGTTTCGGGATGAAAATTGCTGCTTATTTCAAACTCCTAGCTGCTTTATCTCCTCAGGCAGATGATGAGATTGGTGATAGGGAACATTTCTTTATACAAGTGTAGTTAGTAGTATATTGTATATCATGATATATACAATTCCAAACATTTCACGTGTTATTAGTATAGTTAGTAGATATATGCTAACCATAGTAAAGTGCATTAGAGGACGTGAAATTGATTTTAATATATTTGTGAGGTTCAGTTGATAATTATTTTTAATTTAGAAGAAGTAAAGGAAGATTAGTTGGTTACATTAACTCAGACTATGCTGGTGATCTTTACAAAAGGATATCACTTACTTGTTTTGTATTCTATTTAAGAAATTTTGTTATTACTTGAAAGTCAACGTTATAAGCCATAGATGCTTTGTCTATAATAGAGGTATAGTTTATAGCAATGACTAAGGCAATTAAAGAGGCCACTTGATTGTGAGGCTTAAATGGTGAGCTTAGCTTGGAATTAGAGGTTACAACTATATTTTGTGATAGTTAAAGTGCTATATATTTGATTAAAGATCAAATGTTTCATAGAAAAACAATGCACATTAACATTAAGTACTACTTTTTTTCAAGATGTTATTTCTTAAGAAAAAATTATAGTGGAAATTGATAACGAAGACAATCTAGCAAACATGTTGTAAAAGTATCTTTCAATAACCAAGCTTGTGTTACTTAGACTTAATGTTACAATTGATGCCTTTAATTGAACTATAAGTAGAAGATGGAGTAATGCAACTTCTAATAGCAATTCAAGCTAAGGTAGGGATTTGTGAGGTCGTTTTTCACCGATCACTACTTGGAGACTAAGAGGCATAAATTTTTGCCACTAGCCATCAAGCATATTTAAAGACACTAATTTATCTTTTCAACTACCCAAGACATTCAGGATATAAAAGGCATATAAAACCAATTTCAAAATCATCCCCAAGAATTGTATACACCAATTAATACATAATATTTAAGTGTATATTATACACCACATTTGTAAGCATCTTGAGAGTTATGAGTGAGTGATATTCCCCCTTGTAATTAGTCTTTTCTCTCTAATGAAATTTTGCTCTTCCTCCTTCGCCCATAGATGTAGGCTTAAAGCCCAACTATATAAAATCTTGAGTTCAAGTCTTTTTTCATATTTGTCTTATTATTTTAATCATCTTAAATCACAACCTTTTTCTTTAAATATATGATTGTCTTTATTTTTCTTCTCATCTTTGAAGGTCTTGTCTGATTTTAAAAAAAATACTTATTAAGTTTTTAATGGATCAATTTTTAGAGTGTGTTTGATACAAATGCTGAGTTATTAGTAGAAGATCTTGACAAAATTACAGTGATTACTGCAAATCCTCGCCAATTCAAGATTCCAAACTAGTTCCTTCATATGAAGAAGGATTACAAAGAGGCAAAATATTCCCAAATTGTGTCTAATGTTTTGGACATGAATTGAGAGATGACCACAACCATCTTAAAAAGATCAGGTTTTACTTTTGTTAGACAATTTAAGGATGGGGATTGATTTGTTTAAAAGGTGTATGTTGTTCTACTTTTTTTGTACTAACATTGTTCCAACTTATCTCATCCTCATATTTATGTAGGTTCCACATAAATATGTGAATAAGATGACTTGGAGCAGAGTTGGAACAGTAAAAGTGAAACAGGTGATCTGATCTCTCATTTTATGATACATTTTTTTTTGGTGTCTTTTGACATTTGTAGGAACCATTAAGGTCTTTGTCACTATTAAGGTCTCTGGGTAGCCCGCTAAAACCATTGCGTGTGTGGGAAAGACCGTTAGTGTCTCCAAAAGCGACAAGGTTGTGGTGTTTCCTCGTACTCAAGGTTTTAAAACTTAGATCAGACATCGAACCAGAGGTCTTATTGGTCATGGTCGAATCGGTGTAACGTCATAATTACGCAATAATTATATTTAATTATATATAATATAGTAATATTAAAAAATAGAAAATATACCTAATAATATAAAAATATTAAAACATAAAAAATTCATTGAACCAGTGGTCGAGCCGGTTCGACCGGTCAATTGATCGGTTCCCACTGGTTCAATTGAGGACTGATTTTTAGGGGTCACTCGGACCGAATAGCTAACCGGTCACCAATCGAACCGGTCAAACCGACCGGTCCGAGTTTCAAAACCATGTCCGTACCATCTCTAATGCTTTTTATTATGTTAACATCATTTAGTTTCTTTTCAGTAAACTTCACATCCATAATATGAGTGTAGCTTGTCATTTTGTAGTTTGGATGCTATTCCCTTCGTTTACTTAGTCGTGGGCAACTAAGTACTTTTTATATCATTTGGTAGTTTGGATGCTTGGCATTTGTGAGAGTTCTATTTCATTTTTTCTTTTTTATTTAATTTGACGTGATATTAATAAGACATATGTTAGCCACGTATTCAATGGTGTGCTTATATGGCTAATAGCAAGTTATTTATATGACAAATGAAAATTTGAGTGTTTTTATTATATTTTTCAAAATTTGTGTCTCATATAAAATTAAATAAAGTTACAAATTTATAATTTATTCTAAAATAATCAATAAATTGCATGAGCAGTTAAATGAGATATTTTAGTAAGGATGAAGTTTATTAATGTTCTAATTTGATATGTAAAAACATTGAATAAAGATGTTAATCTATACGAGGATGAACAATTATATGCTGCTTTAAGGGTGAATCTTAAATAGCTCTAACACCTCCAAAATAAATTCATTTTAATGAACAAATCATAAGATATTCAATTGAAAATAAATTTTATTTATTTTGATTTTCCTTTTTTAAAAATCTTGAAGTAGGATACATCATTCATGTCAAAAAGAAAAAAGGACCTTTTGACAGTTTAGAGATTGATGCTGAATTGCTAATTTTAACAGTAGCTGCACATATCCAAAAGAATATCAAACCTGTATCATTTTTGTTAGCCATGGCCAAAACAAGTATGATTCCTGCCACTACAACTCTGCCCTGGTTCATGACTTTTCATCTCCCATTCAAGTGACTGGCAGCTGATGCACAAGTGATAATTTCAACCACAAAAGTTAAGTCGTTTCATAACTTTGGCATAGGCTACAGGGCAGTAGAAGGTTGTCTAAGCCTGCGTTTTGATTCCTTTGACTGCCAATCAAATAAAAAATAAAAAGGAAATTTACAGTTAAAAAGCAAAATAAGCAATTCTCGCTAACAATTCAATTTAAACAATGAGTTGATTAAAAGCACTGGATTTTAATAAGAGAATCGTAGTCTAATAAATAAAGGCTAGACTGTACCCAAAAGCAATGCTTATTAGTGCTTTTAATAATTTGGACGAAAGATATCAGAAAGGAGCAGTCATAATCTAGAGATGGAAGCATCTCCTATATGCTATAGATAATGAATTTTTCATAGGCATGTTTAGGCAATTAATAGCACAATGCATGATTTCATAACTGTTACAAATGATGAGCAATATAGCATGACAATAAAGAACCAAGGAAACAGAACTCAGGTTCCTTTTCCTCCTTAAGTTTGCCAATAATACTTTAGTGTGCATTCTACATGAAACTCATGGTTCTTCCTGCAAGATAAAAACTAACTGGCAGTACTTCTAAGCGAAAACTACTTTTTCATTGATTTTTGTCAATTACATAATAATTTTGTGCAAAACAAAAAATTTGCGATCCACTGAGTTTCTTGAGTACATTAAATGGCTTCAAATGAACAGGAAAACATGAGCCGAAGAACCCGAACCATGTTTGACAGTATTGAATTGTCTTATTTCATGTGATTTCACTGGATGCTAGTTCTTTAACTTCGAATTGCAAAATTTCAAGGCCTCACTTCACATTAGTCATGCCAAGACACCACCAGGCCTCTTTACATATACTATAAATACACTGCAAGCTCTATTTTCCAAGTCCAACAGACTTTGAAGTTATGTGAATCATGTTCTCATCACACCCAAAAAACAAAGATTTCTTTTCCAGAAAAACTTTAGAAATCAACTTTTTCAGCAAGAGACAGCAATACCTTCTCATGTGCATTATGATTTTTTCCCTCCCTCCATCGACGAATTGACCCATCATTCATAGTCCGAAATCTCAACTTGTATGACCTGATGACATGTATGAAAAAAAAGTTATTCCACAAACCTAAATATATGTTAACAGTAAGAAAAGAAAATGACTTTAGTAGCATAAACCTACGAATAAGATTTTATCTTGATTTTCTTCACTTTGGCTGTAGCTGGAGTCATTGGTTTTCCATTCTTTCGCCGCTCCCTTGATGAAACATGGCGCACATGCACCAACTATTTCACATGAAAATATACAATCAGGTGAAAAGTTAATACAAGTCTATGAAAAGAGAGAACCTATCAAGAGTCGTTATTAATTCTGTCAAAAGACCATTCAATCCAAAAGGTTAAGCTGTTGGCTGGGAAATGGTTCAAATATTATTTTAGCACAGTTACTAACACAAATCACATATTCAAAAGAGTAAACCTATCAAGAGTCATCTTTAATTATGCCAGGAAACCATTCAATTCAAAAGCTATGTTTAGTTGGGAGTTTATTAATCGAATGAAATGAAATGGAATGGAATATTATTTTATCGTTTGAGAGGAGGGTTTATAATGGAATGGAATGGAATGAGATGGAAGAGGAGATTTCATATTACATCTCATGTCATCCTAAACAGTAAAAATGAAAAACCTCTGATTTGAGAAGTTTAGGATGAAATGTAAAATGATAAACAACTTTACACTATATTACATCATAAACCTTTCATCCAAACAACGTTTCACTATATTATATTATGAACCCTTCTATTCTTACCAAATAACAATTTTCTAATATTACATTTATTTACATTCTTCTATTAAAAACTTTATGTCAAACTAAACATAGCCTAACCTATTAGCTTATGCCAATTTGATTAAAATTATAACAAACTGAAATTCTTACGTATCAATCTTCTCTAGAAACTAATCTCCTACGAAATTACCACCACTTAAAACTGTTGAGATATTGGATTTCTCAATGAGGAACACTCAAAGTGCTAGATCCCATTCATCTAGCGACATTACCAAGCCCACGTTACTTGTCCAAAAGAATCCAAGTTGATTTGAATTTTGTTTATATAATGCCGGAACAAGTTCAAAGTTCAGAGGTTGTGTCCGTAAGAGATTTCCTTAGCAACCAAACAGAAACTTTGATCTTTGAATTCAATCACCAGAGAACAAGTTATATAACAAAAGAAATCATACTTAACCATGTTAGTTAGAAAAGCACCCATTTTAGCAAAAACTTGCAATAGGCAAAACACAGAAGAAATCACAGCCAACACCAAATGAAAAAAAAAAAACCCAAAAATCTTACAGAGAGAGAGAATGATGAAGAGGGAAAATTAAGTGAATGAGACAGCGGCGAAGAAGATGCGTTGAAAAGTGAGTTGCTAAGGCTCCAGTTTAAGCTGGAAGAGACCGGATCGACAAATTGGTGGTGAAGGAGCTGCGAGAAAGACCGATTAATGTAATGAGAAGAGTTGGAAAATTGGGTCGATTGCGCGACCAAAGAACGCAGCTTAGTGGATAGCCTCTGCATTGCTGAAATTGTCGTAGCTCTTTGGCTATGGAGGCGGTCTTGGTCCGGTAGGTTTTCTTCTAATTTCGACTTTTACCGTGATAGGAGTGTGTTTGGCAGTGACGTTTCGACGGCGACAAGTATTGGTCCCGGTGGACTTGGAATTGTCTAGATGGCATCGGAGTTTAGCATCGGTTAGATACGAGTACATGAGATTCAAACATTCTATTTCTTCCTGTATATTTTACGTACTCAAGCTTGCAGCATCCTCAGGCCCATTAGTCTGTCCTAGTTCTTTGATCTGATTTCCTCAGATCTGGGTCTGAATAATATAAATATCTTTAGTTTTGATATCAATTTATACTTTTTTAATTATAAAATGATTTTTAAACTTTTTAAAATTATAAAATAGTCTAATATAATTTTCGTTCTATATCAATTTGTCTAAAAGGAATTATTGCAATAAAATTTTGAAATAATAATAAATTATTTATTTATATTAATATTATTTTTATTGAATTAACCTGCGCCACTATTTCCCTGTCACATTTGCACGTGAGTTTACAGGAAACAGCTTCTCTAATATTTAAGGGTAAGGTTGCGTACTATCAGACTTTTCCAGACCCCGCTTCACTGCGAGACTTCATACTGGGTAAGATGATGATTATTATAAATTTTTATTAATATTATTTTTCACATATTTCATATATAAATAATAACTGCAATTAATATAAAAATATCATTTAATTATCTTACAAATAATAAAATTAAAGATAATATTAATTATTTAAAATATTATAATATAATAATAAAATAGATAATAATTATGTCAAAACATTAAATAAAAATAATTATTATCAATAATAAAATATAATTTATATCTTAATATTTAAGTGTAAATAGTAAAATATATTTTTATCTTATGCCTTAATTGTTATCAATAATAAAATATACTTATATTACAATTTAAAATTGAATTTACTTTACCCCTAATGCTTTTATTTGCTCAAGTTTAGGGTTACCCAAGAGTCTAACTCTTTTAAAAAATGATATTATTTTATTTAGAATAATTAGATCTCAAGTTAGTTTGAGTCTGAAACTGACCTATAATCAACCCATTAAAAATAACTAAAAATTGTCATCCTTTAACGTAAATATACCCTCCAATCAGACAATGTTAATGGCTGTAGAAGGGAATGGGCGATGATTAAATTAATACGCAACGAACTCGATCTATCGTGTTTTTATTCACTTTTAACTTTGAAAGCTTGTTTCTCAAAAGCATATTATGTAGCCCAACATATATCTCTTCTAGGTATTTTATTATTTTATAGTTTTTTTATTTCAATAATTTTATTTTTATTATTGATTTTATAATTTCTCTAGTATGTATTCAGATCTTTTAGTAAGAAGAGAACACATAATCTAGTTGATATTGATTGTATTGAACTTATTAATTTTTAGATCGAAGAAGAAGAACCATCTCCTAATCTTGATTATAATGAATTTGAAAAGACGATTTATGAAGAAAATACATTTGTTACAACGAATGAATTAAAAACATCTACTGATGGTTAGTTCATATCTTATTTTAATCATCTACTAATTTGTAATTTATTTTAATGCAGTAGAATAAGTTGATACAAATATTTTAGATGAAAGCGTAGTTTACAAATCTTTAAATAGTGTTGGAGAATTTGGAGCTTTTGACTCATTCAGAAATATAATTTTGATTTTTATTGTTATTTTAATATTTATATTATACTCATATTTATTTATTATTAATTCATTATATAATAATAGATATTGGTGTATTTTTATTTCATATTCTTTTAAGTTTTACTTCTTATTTATTATATACCAGTTGTATAGCGGTTCACTACCGGTTGAACCTCTAAACCTTAAGCTTTTTCTTTGACCGGTTCGATACCCGGTTTGATTTTTAAAACATTGGCCTTTTGTCTTACCAGTGAATTTAATCATAAAAATACAATATTAATTTTATTTGTATGATAAGCTATCTTTCTTTACGATTCACTAATAAAAAATAATTAAATACTTGATTTCTTTTTTATGATCCAATAATAAAATTTTACGCATTCAAAATAGGATTAATGTAGTATAATTATTATTTATTATTGCAAAAATGTATTAACACTAAAATCTAATTTGTAAATTTTCTGTAATTATGAACAATTCACATATAATTACAATCAAAATAACCGATAATTATAATAAATTTGATCATAATCATTATATTATCAAACACACAAGGACTAAACATTGAGAATATAATATAGAAGATCACCAGAGGCAGTTATCTATGAGCTAAGAAAAGTTAGGTCGTCTAAAAACTCATGCTGTGATTGGAATCCTACGTAGCTTCCATTTGCTAAAAGCTTCCCACGTCACCGACTAGAGATTTTTCTGTTCTCAGGACCAATTAACATTTGTAGCAGAAGAAAGATTGCATACAGCTTGCAAGATGGTTCTTGCAACGTATTGCTTTTCTTGATTCTTAAAGACTTGTTTAAGTTCTGAAATCAGTCAATTTTTATTAATGCAAGTTGGTCTCATCGTAAAAATCGTTTAACCAAGTTAGTTTCCATTATAATACAGGAAATATTGCTTATCTTAATTTCGTCTGAGCTATACGTATGGTGTCAGCTTCTCGAGTGGAGGAGGAGAGGATGAAGCTTATAGTTTTTCCTATCTCTATCTCTATCTCTATCTCTATCTCCTTCTGTCACCTCACATTCACACTAACAAAGTAATACGTTATTATCTATTAGTTAACGAAGAAAGGTGGCGCTATTAGAGATGAAAGCCTGTGTTTAAAAGGGCAAGTTGGGTGTGTTGTTACTACTTAGCAGTTATCAGTATCTAAACCAGTGTGAGCAGTCCTGAGATTGATGACCTCCTTTCTCTGCAACTCTTTGTTAGTTCCTACCTGTTTCTTTTCTGTCAATATTATCAATGGATTCTCCACATGCATGCATATCATACGTGTGTTAGGTTTTATCTTAGGATTTGTTTCTACTGTGGTCATGATTTATTATGATAACATTGTTCATTGGTTCCTTCTGCTTCATAAATTCTTCAATGGCCTTTTGAGTTTGGCATTATCTTGCTTAGAATTTCGTGGTTTCTCTTTTTAATCAGAAGGTCGAACCTTCCTTCCATGGAAGGTATATCAATAATAATAATCTTGACTTTGATAAAAGAGTCTCACCTTTCATGGAACATAATCACTAAAACTCAAGGATCTAAAGCAGTTTATTGGAGGATTTTAATGTTTGGGAACTTCACTTGATTGATTTGTCTGATATGCTTGGAATTTGCTATCAGTTCTTGGATATATCTATATTCCTTTCAAGGACACTTAGATTGGCAGATTCTTTAACTTTTAATCTCTGGATCTGAGGGAGGTTCAACTGTATCTCAATCAATCAATGCAAGAAGCTTTCACTATCAGACTCTGTCGTTAGTTGCGTCTGTACTTAACCGGCTATCTAAAAATGCACCTACTGAGATCATATGTTTAAGATCTGTCAAAAACTTAACTGATAATCACTTTTCTAGTAATCATCGTCTTCTCTGCTCATGCATAGATATGCTTGTACCGGTAAGAGTCGTGTTTTACAGAAAAGAGTTTATGTTGATCAGAACTGAAACATTTTTTGGAGAGTCATCGCAAACCTCACAGAACTAGCTACATTAGAACTTTTTCCTGAAAAATAACTTGGAAAGATGGCTGAGGATGATTCACTGCAAAATGCTGACAGGAAGTGGAAGATACCACTCTCTGTTTTCTTTAGTGATGTAAGGTAAGTAAATTCTGTGTCCTAAACACAAAATTGGTCTTAAAACATGCTGAGAAGACAACGTTAATTACTGGGAATAATGCAGACATGTTGTTAAGATGGATGAGCTTGGTCTGGAGGTCCTGAGGATTGCAGTACCTGCAGCAATGGCTCTGGCAGCTGACCCCATAGCTTCCTTGATTGATACAGCCTTCATTGGACATCTTGGTTTGTTTTCTTCTTCCATGAGTTTCGAAAACTTTAATGTTATTACCCTTTGATCATTGTATTTACACAGGTAACTTGTTGAAACTGAAGAAGGTTTGTCATTTTCTTCATAACAGGACCAGTCGAAATAGCTGCCGTAGGAGTTTCCATTGCAATATTCAACCAAGCATCAAAAGTGACCATCTTCCCATTGGTCAGTGTAACAACATCTTTTGTTGCGGAGGAAGATACAGTTCAGAGAATTAGCAGTGAGACACCCGAGAATGGTTCAGCCAAAACCATTGAAACGAAGAGAGAGCTGCAACCTGAAGATGTCAAGCTTGAAAACATGGAAAAAGGTTCTTCTACAGACACAAATGAAAAGAAAGATCCATACCCAGAAACTGAAAATGGTGTCTTATTTCTCCAATCATATCAGAAGATTCAATCGTAATTTCATCAAGAGTATCTGTATCTAACTGAATGTTTTGTTTTCTTCGTCAGATTCCAAGTCAACTACATGCAAGTCTGAGAAAGATGAGTTGAAGCAATTACACAAGGAAAGGAGACATATCCCTTCAGCATCAACAGCTCTGATTGTTGGTGCTGTGCTTGGTCTCATGCAAACTTTAGTGCTGATATTTGCAGCAAAACCTCTTCTACATATTATGGGAGTGAAATCGGTAAGCTTCTGCACTGTTTTTCCTGAAATGCAGTTAATTCCATTGACGTTCTTCTTCTTCTTTTCAGAACATTATCACTAATGTTACTTTCAGTTGAGGTTAAGGTGAACAGAAAGTTCAGATGAGAAGGATATACTAATCAAGCTTTCAAGTTCCAATCTTCGTAACCTTATTAAATAAGAAACTGATTAGAAAGATTTAGTAAATAAATCCCATTTACTTTCCTGATTGTACATAAGCATCAGCCTGCACCACTTGAGAGTAATTGATTGAGAATTTGATGTTTTCGTACTTTTGACAGGACTCACCAATGTTAAACCCAGCAAAGAAGTACCTGACGTTAAGATCATTCGGTTCACCTGCTGTTCTTCTGTCTCTGGCCATGCAAGGTGTCTTTCGAGGGTTCAAAGACACAAAAACACCCTTATACGCCACAGGTGATTGAGTAAACTCTACAATGTAACTTCAGATGTAGCAGCTTCAACTGACTATTACTTCATTTTGATTAAATATTTCGTGTAACAGTAGCAGGAGACTTGACAAATATAGTTCTCGACCCATTATTCATCTTTTCCTTCAGGTTGGGTGTGAGTGGTGCAGCCATAGCACATGTTGTTTCTCAGTAAGTGTAGCCGGTCGTCCCTGGAAACTGTAGTTTACTCTGTTACTGCTTTGTATTTCTTCATGTTCATATTCACTGACCAGTTACTAACGCTTCCCTGCCTATTTAGGTACTTGATTTTGGCGATCCTGTGTTGGAGACTGATGAAAAAAGTTGTTCTCTTACCTCCAAATCGAAAACATTTGCAGTTCAATCGATTTCTGAAGAATGGTAAGCTACAGCTAAATTTAAACTTGCAAGAATCAATATAGAGCTTAATTTATTAACAGTTTAGGTTTGGTGTCAGGTTTTGTATTGTTGGCAAGAGTTATAGCAGCAACAATATGTGTGACCTTGGCAGCTTCAAGGGCTGCAAGGTTGGGTCCAACTTCCATGGCTGCTTTCCAGGTTTGCCTCCAAGTCTGGTTGACTTCTTCACTTCTTGCAGATGGTTTAGCTGTTGCAGGACAGGTAAACAAATGCGTTGGGTAGACCAATCCGAAATTTTCCTTAAGCTAATGATGTATTAACAAGTTTCCTGTTCTTACAGGCAATTATTGCTGGTGCGTTTGCTGAGAAAGACTACCAAAAAGCAACAATTGCTGCAACTCGGGTACTACAGGTATGCCAAAGATAGATTGTTGTTTTTGAAATGATTCTTTTTACCAGAGCTTGAAAATCCATGTAACTTTTGCTCTGCAGATGAGTTTTGTTCTTGGTCTAGGGTTAGCTTTGGTTGTTGGGCTCGGTCTGCATTTTGGTGATGTAATTTTCTCAAAAGACACGAATGTTCTTAACATCATAGGCCTAGGAATCCCGGTAACTTATCATCTTTCTACCTGAAAAGTTTGGTGTTTCAGTTTTAGCATTGATCCTGTATATGAAGTTGGATTGAGTTTTGATTGTGTCCACAATCAGTTTGTAGCAGCTACACAACCCATCAACTCCATAGCTTTTGTCTTTGATGGCGTGAACTTTGGAGCATCTGATTTTACCTATTCTGCTTACTCAATGGTCAGTTTATAGTAACCTCTCCTCCTGGCATAGTCTTTACATACCCTTCTCGTTCCTTTCTAATGGAGGTTGCCCTTCAGGTTCTGGTGGCCGGAGCGAGTATTGCAGCTATATTCCTACTGTCTAAAGCAAGTGGATTCATAGGAATTTGGGTTGCTCTAACCATTTTCATGGGACTGCGAATGTTTGCTGGTGTATGGAGGTAAACAATACCTTGTAGAAAAAGCTGTTCATTGTATGAGAATTGCATAATCATATGACAAAAACTTTGTAATTGCAGAATGGGAACAGGAACTGGACCTTGGCGTTTTCTGAGAGGCTGAACATAGGAAATTCTTATGACATTTTCATTGTCACATTCCTTCATATTTAACAGATGTAACTAAATTTCGGTTTCTACCAGGAAAGTTGACAAGTTTGTGTACTATAGCTCTAGAATTTGTTTTGTTTCATCCTTTGCTGTAATAATATCTCCCGAGTTTTCAGTAATAACTCGATATATCGACTACATGACCATTATCTAAAATATGTCTGTGATTGACTAGTCGACGAATGAAATAGTTGACTGCGCCTGATCGGAAAAGGATGTTTAACTTCAGTTTAGTGTCACATTGGAGTGACAAATGTCTTCTTTGTTGTAAACGCATTGGTTTTAAGAAAGCAACCAAACTGAGAACTTATCAATCTCCAATGTTTAGCAGTTGATCCCACACTCTTCAATGTCCGGACCGGTGACTCTGATAGTGAAAGGATCAATCCGAACCCACAACAAAGAAAAGATAGAAGCAAGAAGAATAGACCATACTACAACTATGGTGGGTGTTCTGTTCTGTCGACCCATCAGACCTTTGAGAAAAGGGGATAGATGGATAATGACCCAAAATGCAAACAAAAGTTTGCCAAATAGAGGACCCCATGACCGGTAACCACTGTGGATGGCATAAGATACTCCAGCAACAACACCAACCATGTTGATGATGAGCAGAGTTGTTGGAGGGATGAGAAGAGCAGACCATTTGAATAGATAAAGCTCAGCAAATTCTCCTTTTTCGTCGGATGCCTTGGAAGTAACGGTGAAGTTGGTTTCAATGCCTGCAAGTACCTTGAGCAGGCCTTGGAATACAGCAAAAAGATGGGCTGAGACGCCACCGATAACCCAAAACTGCTCGTTTCTCCACCACTCATCAATTCCAACACCACTCCATCTCATCTCCAGGATACCAGTGGCAAAGATGGAAAGAAAGAGGGATATAAGCCATAAACTTGCTATGTTACTAATCTGCCACAAGAAAGGTGGAAACAATTTTCAGTTCAGAGACCATGAACATGGCAATAGGAGAAATTTTCGGATCAAAAAGAGCATCCAAAGAAGTAAATCCTAAATGCATTTGCAGGTTAGAACTTAGAACGAAAGGATAAGGTACCTGTGGAATAATGAACTTGTTTGTAAGTAGACAGACAGCTGGAAGTGTACAATACATCAGAAGGGGGATGGAAGTGATTGGATAGATGGTAGCGTTCACATATGCAAACCTCTCAAGGCATTTCAATCGACCACCATATCCGTACCAAATTGGACAATGCCGAGTAAACAGAATTTCCACGGAACCCAAAGCCCATCGAAGCACTTGGTTCAGTCGATCGGAAAGATTAATTGGGGCAGACCCTTTGAAGGCTGGCCGCTTAGGCATGCAATAAATTGATCGCCAACCACGTGCATGCATTTTGAATCCAGTAACAATATCTTCTGTTACAGAACCATATATCCATCCAATCTGTGGAGAACAAGAGACATCAATATAGATCCAAGCAGAAATAGATAGATCAATAACTAATGCCAGAGTCAAACTTAATCAAGAAGAATCAAGTATAAATGTGGATGATAATTGTTCGGATGCTACAAAACCAACTGATTTGTCATCAATAACTAGTATAGCTGCTTCAGTTTCAATTATTACAAACAGGTATTCCAGCAGAAAATTAATCATTGAAAAAGTATATACATACCTCACTTCCCCAATCTGTTTTGTCTTCATATCCGCAGCTTATAACATGGATGGCCTCTTTAAGAAGAATTTCAGGTGTTGCAGATTCAGGAACACCACCGTTCTCCATAAGTGTAGAGGCAACAAAAACGGAAGACTGACCGAACCTGTTCTCCAGACTCGTTTGGGACATAAGCAATGACTTCTCATCATCAAATCCAGCACCTACATTATAAATGTGTAAAGGAACAAGTCAGGCCTAAAAGATTAGTAATTTGAACTGAACAAAGAGAAGAGATAAAGAAAGTTTGAACCTTCTACACCCTCTTCGATGTCTTCAAGGTTAAACATTGGTATGGTGGGATCTGCATGTTTTCCTGATTTCTTCTTGTCCGAGCTCTTCTTACTTGATTTGGAACTCTTCTTCCTTGACCCGCCACAAATCGATGATAGAACCCCTGGCTTTTTATGTTTGGGCTTTAGAGGAGGTTCATAGCCATACAAGGCTGTTCTGTTGAAGACACATCCAGTTCCCACATAAACAGGACCTTGAATGCCGTCTAAACCTCTCAAATTTATCTGAATTTGGCAAGATAAAGAGAAGTTAACATCAATGCTAAATGAATTTCTATTCCTTGTATGATTAGGTTCAACCTCACATCAATGGCCAACTCATTTGCAATAGAAACACAGAGAAGCTCAATAATAATCAGGAAAAGGAAATCCATTTCAAATTCACAATAGTGGACTCACATCAAAGAAAACGGTATTGCAGTTGGCATATCGATCATTCCTGTCAATACCATCAAATCTCTGGGGAAACTGAACATAACAGACTTGTATTCCAAGATTGGGATCCATCAGAAAGCACATAGCTTCTCTCAGAGCCTTGCTATTATTTATATAGTGATCACAATCAAGATTCAACAAGAATGGCCCATTAGCAAGGACAGCAGACATTCTAACCTGCAAAAGTGGCCTTCTTTATGAGATCAGACATTAATAAGAGCAAATAACAAAAACTATTGTTGAATACTTACAAGCGCATTCATAGCACCAGCTTTCCTGTGGTGTTGGAAGCCTGGACGTTTTTCGCGAGAAACATAAACCAATCGAGGCAACTCATTACCCTCGGCATCAAGACCTCCATTTTGGCCCAAGAAAACCTGAAAGCATATGATAATGGCCTCAGGAACATGATCTTACTGCTCACAAGAACATATTTTAGAATCAAGTAAAATCAAGCGTGCAGCCAAAAGTATGAAAAACTGCAAACAGTAATGAGGTGGATATCACACATAAGAACACAATCTGTAAACAAAAAACTTTAATATGCACCATGACACAGTGCTGCATAACCTTTTGGGGCTTGTGGAGACATGCACTATAATTAGGATCACACAGAAGATAGCCAATAGCAAAATTTTTTGTTACCTGAATCATTCCTGGATGATCTCTGGTGTTATTTCCTGGCCATGGAGTACCATCTTGCATAACCCATCCTTCTTCAGGAACCTTTTGTGCCTTTGTGACAAGCCCATTAACACGAACTTTGAATTCTTCATACTCTCTCTACAACAGAAGGAGAAGAATTACATTCTAGGAAAACTCCAACAAAGTGAAAAATAACAGGCGGAGTCAAGTATGTCAAATTCATACCTTCATAGCTCGACGATCTTTAACAAATGAGGTTTGCATTTTATCCTTCAAGTAGTCAATCTTCTGTGAAAAATACCACTCTGGAGCCCGTGGCTCAATGTTATATTTCTTGGAGAAAGGCACCCACTTCCTCGCAAACTCTGCAGTCTCGGCCAAAGCCTCAAATGTCAACATTGCAGCACCATCATCAGAGACATAGCAGGAGACTTTGTCAACTGGGTAGTCAACTGCAAGAATAGAAAGAACAGTGTTTGCTGTTAAAAGTGGTGGCTCCTTCCAGGGATCCGCAGTACTGACAAAAATGTCAACAGCAGCTAACTGTGATGGCTCTCCTTCGTGGTCATATCTGTTCCTCAAAAAAAGATGTAATTAGAGCTCTGAATATAGGAATCGTCAAAAACCCTAGAGAAAGTTACGAACCTTAAAGCAAGCCTTTCAAGATATGTTTCACGGTTTACTGGAAACCACTTGGGGAACTGGTCCAATATCCAGGATATAGCAAACCAAATCTCACAGATTACTGAAACTAACCACAAGGCATGTGCATTACGAACAGGGTTTGTTATTCGGTAGTACAAGAAAAAGCAAAGGATAACAAGCCGCAGAATGATGACCATCCTGTATGGATTAATCCTAGAGGATGGAATGGAAACCTTCCTTGAGAGAGGTTGTCGAGCTTCATCGTTCCTAATAAACCAAAGGGCCCTATATACATCAGTATAGGCTCCAGGAAGATAATGTCAGGTATTGCATTTAGTGCAACAGTGCTTCAAGAGGACAACGTAAGAATGTGAACTGGCAATGAAAGCAAAACAAGCTCAATTACACCCACAGAGTATTAACAAGCTACACATAGAAGATAGAACAGAGCTCACAGTAAAGAATCATCCACAAGCACATCTGTGCTGACATCAATATCCCCAACGCCACTTTCTGAAGGAGGTTGTCCATTGCTCATTGGCTCAACATTCTTCTCTTGCTTCATTTTCCACCCATCAAGTCTCTCTTTCCATGCAACGTTTCCTAATCCTGATGAACCAACCTCCTTTGGTGGGTCCACAACCTTCACATTAGCTACAAAAATCAATATTACAGAGGCTTAGAATCAATACCACGTAAGTCATTGACAGAATACTGATCACATGAGGAAGGCAGGTTTACGTGATTGATTGACAACAGTTGCATGAGGTAGAGAATGGACGTGCTTCCCACCACCAACACTAGGAGATGCTATAGATAAATGTTCAGGTGATGCAGCAGGCAACTCTCCAGAGGCCTACAGGTTAGAAGTAGCTGGAAATTAAGGCCTTCTCTTTTTCTGTTTGTCGGTTTTTTTTTTTCCAGTTTTATAACTTAAAGATAAACAATTTTTAATTAAATATATTTAAATATGAATATATTTAAATTAAATCAAAATTTATTTAAAATTTATATATTTTAAAAATATTTAAATTTAATTATTATCAATCATTATTAAATTTAATTACAAAAATTAAATTATTAAGTAAATTAAATTATTCATCATTCTTATTAATAATTAATTTTAATTAATTAACTACAATATTAAATTAAATTATTCATAATTCTTATCAAAAGTTAATATATTAAATAATTAAATAATATATATTTAGTTGATAGCAATGATTTGAATACCGTTTCATATCAGTCGGTACCGACTGAAAAATGAAATGGTATCAGTGTTAACGGTGCCAGCCGATAATGGAGTTGTCGCATAGTATTAGTCAACATTCAAAATATTGGACAGTACCATAATTTTTAAAAACTTTAAGAACTTGTTACCAAATATTTAAAAAAATTTACCTCCCTTTAGCGACAACCCGTGTTTTAAAACTCAGACCGGTCATTGAATTGGAGGTCTTACTGGTCACCGATTCGACCGGTTCAATCACCGGTTCAAACCGGTATGACGTCATAATTATGCAATAATTATATTTAATTATATATAATATTAATAATATTAAAAAACAAAAAATACCAAAAAAATAAAAAATTGATAAACCAATGGTCGAACCGGTCCGACCTGTCAATTGACCGGTTTAAACTAGTTTAATTATATACCGATTTTTTAAATTAAATTGAACCGATTAATCGATCGGTTATCGATCAGACCGACCGATTCAATCCGATTTTGAGAACACAGGTGACAACAAAACTACCACTTGACTTTTAGCTTCCTCCACGCCACTTGCCACCATCGTGCCATATTTTAGCCCTCCTCTATGCAGACCATGTCACCACCAAACCTCCTCCACACCACTCTCCTCCGTGCATTCGGAATCGTTAGATTTGGATTAAATCCATATCCAAACCCGACTCGACCAAAATACGTCATGCAAATATATTTTGAAAGTTTTTAGGTATGTTTTCATTTTTTTTCTGCTTAATTGCATTTATGAGTATGAAAATGGATTGGAACTTCAAATTAAATTATGAATTAAATTTGTGATTTGTAAATGATTGGCTAATTAGATTGGAATTGAATAAAGTGCACGGTTTTGTTTTATCTTATTAGTGGTTTGGTTGTGGTGGGAAACAAATAGGGCTTAAATTAAAAGCACCACCAAAAAATCATAACATATGCATCTTGACTTACCTCCTGTACATTGTTGAGCAAATGGGTATTGTTACGAGAGATCTCCTTGTCATAATTTGGGGCCCCATTATCGTCCCCTCGTCCATATTTCATATGCCAGCCCAACGTTCGCTTTGCAGTCTCCTGTTTCGATTGATTTTCAGGAGAGTAATTGAAATCATTTGCACTATCATCAGCATGGCCATCGTCTTCTCGATCCCCAGGAATGGCAGGGCTACCTAGATTAACAGAATTCAGGTTTAGAAATGAAAGGGAAAGGAAAAAAACCGTTGCTCAGCATCCAGCATCAAAGTTTATAATACACATACAATACAACAGACCTTTGTGCTTCTTGTATCTGGTTTTGCACTGGGGGCAGGACTGATTTCCATCCTTCCTCTCATACTCGTAGCATGCTCTGCACACTGGGAATGCACAGACATTGCAAGCAACAAATGGATCGCCATTGGCAGCTTTGCCAACATTATCACTGCATATACGACAGACCTGTCCACCAATGGTCTTCACGGGCTTCGCCTGAGAAGCCAAATCGCAAGACACAAGTTGCAGAAACTTAATTAGCAGAATTCAACCAATTAGAATACAAAATAAGGACTTAAATATTCACAGAAAGAACTTTATTCAGCAAGTAGCATAAACATAAAACAGTGTTTTCAAAACTGGTCTTATCAGAAGTAATAACAACTTCGACTATTCTTCACAAAGATAGTTTCCAAGAGCTTAACCTGATGATCCATTCTCTCTCTCTCTCTCTCTCTCTCTCTTCACGCACACTATAATTATGTAAAGCTCTGAGCTTAATAAAGATAAATAGACTTGCAAGACACAACAGAGCAACTATGGCTTTAGAGTGTACCCTGGACAGTGTGACAGAGGATTCAAATTTCAAAGTAATTATGAAATTGAGAGAGATTAGAAGAAGATAAACACATTATGCATTGCCCACTAATCCTTCCTCATTATTAACAAAACTAAACAAAGACGTAAAGGGAAAGTTTAGATCTTTTTTGGAACTAAAATGTCAACAAATCTTGGTTTTTAAGAAACTAAAAAGGAAGAAGAAGAAGAAGAAGACACGTTCGGTTCGTCAAAACTTACCCGAATAATAAACACACCATGCATTGCCCACTAATCATTCCTCATTATTAACATAAATAAACACAGACGTAAAGTGAAAGTGTTGACCTTTTTTGGAACTAAAATGTTAACAGATCTTGGAAACTAAAAAGGAAGAAGAAGAAGAAAATGATGCCAAAACTTACCCGGATCAGACCAGACCGTAAGGCCGGCCAACATTGATTTTTTCGAAATTACCAAATAGTCTCTTCGAACCAAATCCAAATGACTGACACTAGACAGCGAATTGTCTTGTTCATAGATCGGCCTCGTAGTTTGTGTACACGAATAGCCAATAATATCTTGCCACGTCAAGAAACGAACTTTTGTTTTGCCCCAACTGGTAACTGAACTAACGGTGCCTTCCCCTTCTCTTCGGATTTTGTTACAAATTCATATATTTTCGGCTCAGGCTTATGCCTAGTCCAGCCCAGACATTATGCCCACCTCTAGCATACCGTACATCTGCTTGGGCTTTAGAGGAATGGGTAGTTCTGATTTGCTTGCTTATCTGTATCAACTGAGCCGGTCTCGTTCAAAGTCCATTTTCTATTTACACCTCTCAACCCTGCAGGCTGCAGCATATATAAACATCCTTTAAACGCTACAACGAACGAACTGATCTTATCTTTCAAAATCTCGCCGCCGCCGCCACAACCGCTACAATACTGCCAGTCTTATCTCGTCCAGACTATATTCTATCTTTTTCTTCTCTTCCTTCTTTTCTTTATATGTATATAATATATATATCCCGGTGACGACGAATTTAGTAATCTGAAAATGTACATGAAAAGTACAGAGTTTGGCGCTCCCTTTCTCGCGATCTGCGGGGAGGTTGAGGAACCAAATACTCCGATCTGCGTTTCATGTACGTAGCAGGTGGATATAGGCGAAAAACCGAGGGATATTTACAATTACTTTCCATTTTCTTCCTCTCCCCTGCTCGTTGTTTCGTCTCTGCAATTCTTTAATTCTGTTTTGAGCAGTGATGAAATCGGGTCGGGTATAACCGATCCATCAGCCGGATCCAGTATTCCCGTTTAATTTAGAGGAAGTGATGATAAAATCTATCAATGTACACGTTTTAAAGATGTTAATAAATTTTAATTATAATACCAAATTAATTAATTAAAGTAATTAGACTAAAACTACTTTTATATGATTGGTATTTTTCAAATTTAATTATAAATTAAAGCCACATCTAAAATCAATAAATTAGCTAGAGTACGAAAACAATTTTTATACAATTAAATTCAATTTAAAATTAATAAATTAAAGAAATTGATGTAAAATTAATTGATAAGTTAAATTATTAAATAATTTATTTTACGTGAATCATTTGAAAACAACTTTTTTATTAAAATAAGACTGTGTATTACTTAATCTTTTAATTACCTAATAATAACATCTAGTAGAAATCAGGTCTAGTAACCTCTCCTACAACCTCACCCCTAGAGATTGCTTTCTCATTTATATGATTCAAAAATATTTTTATGTGAATAATTCATATATTTTGATGTAATATCAGAAGATTTATATAACTGACATGATAAATTAACTCATAATAAAATCCTACTGGCTTCTGAGTGATCAAATTTAGTTAAGGAAATCACATAATAATAAAGATTCAGTCATTAGTTTGGATTCCTATTAATATTAGAATCATCATTAAATTTGAATTATATAAGATTTAAAATTAAATTAATAAATTTTAATTTTTTTAAATATTAATCCCTTCTAAAGTTTAATTTAATAATAAATTGATATTATAGGTGAATTAGATAATCTTTCATGATATAAGATTTAGTTAATGTGAATAACTATTTCTAAGTTCTATTCCAAACACTTATTGTAATTTTTGTATATAAATCTATTCGTTTTTCTTTGTTTCTCCGTCTTGCAAACCAAAGAAAACATGAATCTACCAAGCTCATCACCAACCCTTTTGTTCTGGTTTTTGTTCATAGTAACCTGTTTTTACTCCTGCCATGGCTTTTACATTGAGAAGTCTGAAACTCAGGGACTTAAGTACATCATTAGATATGCAGAGAATGCTGATCAATTTGAAGCTAAAGCAAATAGAAGAAAAGACGATAATGAGGTATAGTTAGATGCATGTGTCAGGATTTGTTCTTTCTTTTTTTTTTAATCTTTGACGTAAGTAGTGAAATATATTTTATCGTCAGGTGTTCCTGAATACTTGGAACCAAGCTTGCAGTTCTGAAGGAGATGTAGCTATTGTCGTTCCCAGGAGTACATACACCCTTAAACCTATTACCTTCTCAGGTCCATGCAAATCAAATATCACGTTTCAGGTGAGTTCTTGGAGATCGTATCTCATTATCTAACTCCAAACATTGTTACTAACTTCCGATCACATTCCAGATTTACGGAACAATCAAGGCTCCTGAGGATATAGGAGACTATGAACATAGGAATCAATGGATCGAGTTTCAGAATTTGGAGAGTTTCAGGGTTGAAGGTGGTGGAACCATCGATGGGAACGGTAAAATATGGTGGCGGGAAACCTGTAAGATCAAGAAAAGTCAGGTGTGTCAAACTTTTTTTGTAATTATTAATCGTTACCATCTCTGTACTAGTACGAACTATGGAGTGATGTTTCTGTTTCTGTTGTTGTGCAGCCATGCATAAGCGGCGGCGCTCCGACTGTAAGTTCCAGTGTCATGCTCAGGTTCACGTACGCTATCTTCTTCAGTTCCCTATCCTTTTTATATCTGATGAATCTTTTTTCTTTTCTTTCAGGCAATGACCTTCCGTGAATGCAAGAATTTCGAAGTAGTAAACCTGAATTTCATAAACGCACAGCAAATGCATCTGAGATTTGATAAATGTGAGAATGTTAGAGCTGTGAGCCTCTCAGTCACTGCACCAGGGAGGAGTCCCAATACTGATGGAATTCACATCTCTGCAACTCACAACATTAGCTTAGAAGACTGCGTCGTTGGAACAGGTACCATTGTATGAATCACCTTGAAAATAGGTTTTTTAAAAAGTATGTTCTTGGTGAATTTTATTATAATGTTTAAATAAGTTATAAAAATTATTATATAATTAACTCTCCAATAAAGAGAATTACTGTTTTAAATCATAATTTCTTTAAATTAAAACACCTTTTTTCTTTCTTTGGGATATTTGGAGCTATCTACTTTGCCTCTAACCCATTTAAAACTCAAATCAACTTAAAATTTGATGAACATAACATAAATGGAAACTCTAATTAGTACTTTAATTTTGATTTTCTGATTGATACTTTATTTATTTCTTGAAGGGGATGACTGCATATCTATAGTGAGTGGGTCTGAATATGTTAAAGCCACCAATATCACCTGTGGACCAGGTCATGGCATAAGGTTCCTCATCCTCAAACACTATTTAACATGATCGATGCCTCTTAATAAGCCAGCTTAATTGCACTTAGCTGGTTTTTTTGTGTTCATGCTTCTTTCAGCATTGGTAGCTTAGGAGCCGGTCACGAGGATGCCAAAGTTTCAAATGTGTTCGTCGATGGAGCAACTTTTTCAGGAACCTCAAACGGAGTGAGAATCAAAACTTGGCAGGTGGGAGTCGATTTCCAGGGTTTGTTTTTCCTGGAGCAATTAGAACTGAAGTGAACTTCAACTTCAAGCTTTTTTAATTGCTTCTTGTCTTGCAGGGAGGATTAGGATTTGCTAAAGACATGCTGTTCCAAAACATCAAAGTACACGAAGTGCACAATCCAATAATCATAGACCAGAACTACTGCGACAGGAAAGAAGCCTGCGAGGAACAGGTAAAAAATAAGAATAAAACCCTGAACCTGTCACCTTCCAGACACTGACTAGAATCATAACTAACGAAATATTGTTTTGAATTGTGTCAGCCGTCAGCGGTGGAAATAAGCAATGTAATGTACAGAAACATAGTCGGAACTAGCGCTTCTGAAGTGGGTGTGAAGTTGCATTGCAGCAAAACCATCCCTTGTCGAGGAATATTTATGGAGAATATTGATCTGACTAGCCAAAAAGACGGTGAAAGTGCTAAAGCTTCCTGTCATAATGTAGAATTGGAAAAGATTGGAAAGGTCTCTCCGCAATGCCCTTGATTGTTCCGTCAGCATTGTGTAGAAACCTGAAAAATATTCATTATTCAGGATTGGAGTTGCGTATGGTTTAGTAGATTTAGATTATAGGATTTTCAATAGAGTTACATGAATGAGATTGTAAATGATTCATGTTCTTGTTCCCAACTAACCAAGTCAAAGTTCAACGGCAGAAAGTAGAAAGGAACTAGATTTTTATAATACAGGTGTGATTTGCAGACATAGTTACAGAATTGATCAATCTTTTTACAGGGTGTTTGGAATGGTATGAATTGAATTCAATTCAATTCAAGTATTTGAAAATAGAAAAAATAGATGGGTTCAATTTATAAATAGAAAAAAAAGAAAAATAGAACTCAATCATTCTTTATAAATTGAATTCACTTGAAAAAGTATCGGAATTGAATTATGAACTGGAACTTTTTGTTCATGCATTTTTAAGCTTCCAAAGTATAATAATTTTCTATTGTCTTAATAGCTCGATCTAGCCTAATATCATTTACAATCAATTTTTTCTTTTCATTTTAATAATGAACTTTTTTGATGATATCACTTATAATGAAATTAATGTTTATAACTTGCACTATGTAAGTGTAAATATTTATTATTTAATAAAATTATTTTTTAGTCAAGGATAAAAATGTCATATAAATAATTGAATTCATTTTGATTGTGTTTTAAACAATATAATTGAATTCAATTCTAATATTATTGGGTTTATTCTAAACAATATAAATTAAATTAAATTCAATCTTATTAATGTAATTGAACGAACAACGGTGCACGTC
The DNA here is from genome assembly GCA_026413385.1 of Erythroxylum gracilipes. Lineage (NCBI taxonomy): Eukaryota > Viridiplantae > Streptophyta > Magnoliopsida > Malpighiales > Erythroxylaceae > Erythroxylum > Erythroxylum gracilipes. The sequence goes on from JANZLC010000004.1 coordinate 239,404, forward strand.
AGGACAAAATATTCTTGATAAATTTAATTCTCTCTCTCGCTTCTCTTCAGGTGTTAATTTCCTCTAAACATGAGTCTAGGAAGCCAATCAATCATTCTGCTCTCGTTTTTCGTCGTAGCTTTCTATTATAAGTTCTCTAGTCTTAGCATTTACCATGAGATCAACTCACAAACTCATAACTTACTAAGCCTGGTCATCTGGATTTCCAAAGCTTTGAACAGGTATCGCCAAGCAACAGGTTCAGAAAGGATTGTGAACGTTGATCAGTTTGGAGCTAAAACAGATGGAAGTGACGATTGTCAGGTAGGAATCCTGTTTTAGGGTTTGTTCTTCCCTCTCTTTACATTGCTTTCAGGATTCAGGACCCCATCGTCGAATTTCTTTTTCCAGGCATTTAAGAAAGCTTGGAACGAACCTTGCTGTTCTCCAGGAAATGTTGCTATTGTCGTTCCTAAGAAGATATACACCCTTGCACCAGTTACCTTTCCAGGTCCTTGCAATCAAAGTCTACATTTACTGTGCGGTTATGTAACTCAAAATATTTAAAAAGTTTAAATCCAAAACCGATTAAATATCGAAATGGGTTGAAGAATTTAAAATGTAATCGAAGAAGAATATCGTTATTAACCAAAATATTATTAAATAAAATTTAATTTTTTATTTAATTTATAAAAATTGATTAGTTTGAAAAGATTAATTGTTTTTTTTGTTGTTGCTCGTGAGGTATTTTAGAAGAATCTTAATTATAGGGAAACACCTTTAATTCATCTACATTCAGACTAATTTCTACTCAAATCGAGTAAATTCTTTACGGGAAATAAAGCTCTGATCCCAAACTTTAAATAGGTTTAAATCTACAACCTTACTTAAATAAGAAGATTTACCCGTAAACATGTCTGTCATGTACAGATAACATCAGAATAGTCATTGAACAGTGAATCCTTGTTCACTTCGAACTACAATTTTTTTCTGCTTTATGAATGATATTGTTCTTGAAATGTGTGTCAGGACTCAGCAGTTCAAGTGAGCAATATTGTAATATACAGAAACACAGTGGGAAATAGCTCTTTCTGAAGTGGGTGTGACATTCAACTGTAGCAAGGACAAGGAGTTCTGTTGCATCACATTACTCTGCACAGCCAAGAAACCGGCGCCGAAGCTTCCTGCAATAATGTGAAGTTGGCCACAGAAGGAAAGGTCTCTTCGCGGTGATCTTGATGTAGCCTCCTGGAGTTTAACTGATTCCTGTTATTACCAATAATTTAAAAACTAAACCAGTTTGAATCCACCAATTTTTTTATTTAATTTTTAATTTTTTGATTTAATTTAGTTTAATATTTTTTTATAAAAAATCGATCAATCTATTAATTACATAAATTAACCATTTTTTATAAATTAAAATTAATTAATTAATTTTTATTTAACAGTCTTTTTTAATTAAACTTTAAATTTTTCAATAAATAAGAATAATCTTTTTCAATTATTTTTCAAAATTTTCAATTTTATTCAATTTTTAACCGATCTAATAATACCTATTGAACTATTTAAATCTTAAACTTCTTGCCATATCGGTATAATTTTTTGATTCAATTTTAAAATATATATATATATATATACACACACACTTTATAACTCATTTGATGCTAATGGGAAATGACAAAAAACCTCAAGTCTGAGAAGTCCCTCGTGATTTTGTACTTTTTAATTGCATGTTCTTGAAAATTTCTTAATTTTTAATTTTTCAGAAAATTATTTAACTTAAAAATTAAAAAATAATAACAAAATACATACATTATAGACGTCATAATTTCACTAATCCTTACTGCTAACATGATGATTCAATCCGACTCAAATTCAAACTGAATTAATTGAATCCGACTCAAATTGATAATTTAGTATAATTATTTCAGATTATTAAATAAAGCTTAAATTAATTGATTTGGGATAGATTTGGGAGTTACTTCAAGTTACTATATTATTGAAATCACGTCTAATATTCATATTGTATATAATTTATAATTTATTTAGATTATGTTAGGATTTTGTTAAAAAAAAGGGCATGTTTTCTTCATGTTTATACATGGATCCATCCTAGATTAATCAAAATTTAGCTCAACAAATAGATTACCTATGCCTATACACGTAGATTATATATAAACCCAACCTAATCCAGTTATCTAATTTATGCTATATGTGGATACCTATACCTATAACTAAACTCTATATCAACCTAATCATAGAAGATGATAATAAATATTAAATAATAAGTTACAAGTCAAGAATGCTTACAAAAATCGGATCGTTTGAGCAATGAGTATTATGGATTCGAAAAGAGATGTTTATAATAACTTCATTTCAAGTAAAGTATTTGGATGAAATCAAAACAGCATCTCTTGTGAAGAAGACAGGATCTATAACATATATATACACATATACACCATATTAGAATATGGAAGATAAGGCTCATCGTGGCCTAATGTATACGTAGTCTTTGTTAATTTTAATTAACTGATCCCGAAAGCCTTTATCGAAACAGAAAAGTTTTTAAGTTAAAAAGGAAAAGGAGTTGAAGCATAGTTCAACATTTCCAGGGATCACATGATTGTTTCACATGCATCATTATCAAGTATATCTCAGTACGTGGTACGATCTATAAGCAAACTGTTTTTTTTTTTTTTTTCCTATAAACATGTTCTTCATATAACCTCAAAACTTGCTTGTTTCCTTTATGTGAGATAGGCCCTTTACTAGTAGCATGAAATTGAAGAGGAAGCTCAATTATAGCTGAAACTGGGAGGCCCTTATCAGCCTAAGAAATGGCTATGTGCATGCAATAATCCACAACATCACATATTTCAAATAAATTATTGAGATTAATTCAAATTTCACTTGCAAGCTCTAAGTGTGTGTATGTTTATGTAACTCAAACAACTTGGGAATTACTGTAGATGGGCACACGAGGAAAGCAAAGGGAATGGGTACACTGATCATTAATCATCTGTCTAAAATTCAACAAAAAGTTTCTTTCTTTCTTTTAAGTAAACAATACAATAAATATGTGTTTGACAGGGAGTGTACTGAGAGATGGGGAAGGTAAAAGAGAAGAGGTATGGAACTAAACTAAGCTCTTTCTGGTTGGGGTGTCTCAACCACACAAAGTACAATAGCTTAACCAGACATAAGAAGAAGGTCTGGTCATGTAGTTAGTGAAGATATAAAAGCAGAAGAGTAGCTAACCTCCCTCCTTCTGCTTCCTCATACCTACCCTGAGGGTCCATATTTCATCTTATGCTTTTATTCTCTCTCCACTCACACACACACAAACACACGAACACGCCCAGATACTACCTTTTTTATTCCTGTTTAGTTTCTGGGGCGACAACAATATCTATGGAAAGTAAAGAAGGGACATCTTCAGGAAGTGAAAAGAGAACAAGAAGGTTCAAAAGAATATGTGTCTTCTGTGGTAGTAGAGCTGGTTACAAATCTTCATTTAGTGATGCTGCTCTTGACCTTGGAAACCAACTGGTAATATTTGTGTATATCATATAGTCAACGAGCTTCATACACTAATATTTATGCAGATTGGTTCAACCGATCTGACTTTTGATATCAGGTTGAGAGAAATATTGATTTGGTATATGGTGGAGGAAGTTCAGGGCTTATGGGTTTGATCTCACAAACTGTGTCTAATGGAGGTTGCCATGTTCTTGGGTATAATATACTATAGACTATTTATTAAGAATCTGTCATCTTCTCACACTGGTTTAAATTATCTTCAATTTCTGATCATCTTGTTATGTTTTTATAGGGTGATTCCTAAGGCTCTTATGCCTCATGAGGTATACAATATTTCATCCCTTACGTTTTACCATCTATTTTGAGAAAAAAATGAACAAGAAGCTACCCTTTATGTTCTACTCTTTGACAGATAACAGGAGTAACCATAGGAGAAGTGAAAATTGTTGAAGACATGCATAAAAGAAAGGCAGAAATGGCAAGGCATGCAGATGCTTTCATTGCACTTCCTGGCAAGTATTAACGGTTCTTGATTCAACATCTATATTTCTTTAGCTATAAAAAGTTTAGATCTTTTCAGGTGGATATGGAACTATGGAAGAGGTGCTAGAGATGATTGCCTGGTCTCAGCTTGGAATTTATGAAAAACCAGTGTGTCTCTGATCCTTATCGATTATATCTGCACCCATCTGTCAAAAGTTGGAACACTAATCTTAAGGGATACTCTTGTTCTTCTGTGTTACTCTATAAACAGGTGGGATTACTTAACGTAGACGGATACTACAACAACTTGCTTTCCCTGTTCGATAAAGGAGTTGAAGAAGGATTCATTAAGGAGACAGAAAGGCAAATCGTGATCATAGCAGAAACAGCAGATGAGCTCATAAAAAGAATGGAGGTGATGATGAACAAGAACATATCGAATACAATAACAACAATCTCTTCTACTTAGCTTCACATCATATCATACGAGTATATCGATATGAATAATAGAACATGTCAATTCTAAACTAACCTAATAATAACTCTAATTCTAGAAGCATTTTAATATTGGGATTCTAATGTTGCAGGAGTATGCACCAGTGCATGAAAGGGTTGCACCCAGACAAAATTGGGAAGTGGACCAATTATGCGAGTCTACAACAAATGAGGAACCCCTAGGATCTTAGCCAGACCACAACCTTTTAATTTGTATATTATAAGTTAACACCATGTCTATATACTATTTATGTTGATAAGCTAAGGTAAGCTATTTATTTCCCATTACCATCAAAAGGAAAAGGAAAAGGACAGAAAAAGATAACCTAATCTCTCTAGTGGGAAAGTCCAAAGATCCCATATCCTGATCATCCATTTGTATACTCATGATGATGATGAAATATAATATATGTTTTATCATTTTGATGTACCCTTTAGCTCTGTCTCTATCTTTGACCACGTCAAAAAAGCATAGAACTGTGGTTAGGGACAAGGGGTGTTCCTTTCATTGTGTGAATGAAGACTTGCTTTTGGTTTGAAATTACCTATAGTCGTAGAGAAGATTCTGATGAATGTGTGGATTGGAGGCTAGGGAATATTTCTTGGCATGATCACTAGTGGCTCTAGTTCTGTGCTTAGCGTCCTACGGTAATTTGGATTGTTTTGTTATAGGCGTACTTTTCAATTGGGACCGGGACTAAGACATCAATCTAGTTTGGTTGGAACAAGACTAGAGCTTCTTCTAAGTTCTAACGTGATCCTACTTGGAACTAGGTTTCAAAACTTCACGTGGAAATTGAGGTGATAGTTACAGAACTAGTCCAATCCTAAATGATGACAGACATGAGATCATTCCGTTGATTTTGTATTATTTTGGCCATGATTAAAAACAATATATAAGAAAATTCACACTTTTATGTTATAATAAAACCTAAAAATTCCATTCAAAAAAAAACCTAAAAATTCCTTTCAAATTTTCAAATTTGTGTTAAAGGTGACAAAAAAAAGTTCAATCCTTTTAAAATTAATAGGTCAAGTTTATTTTAACCAGACTCTTACTCGAATATTTAAGTGTGAGGTGCCTGAAATTTTGTGGAACTCGGGTGTAGGCCTTAAGGGTATGTTTGGATGTGGGTGGAGGGATGGAAGGGAATGGAATGGAATGGCCTAAATGACTCAGGCCATTGTTTGGGAGTCTATTTTGAAACAGGATGGAATGGCAATTAATGGCTTTGGAAGCCATCCT
>JANZLC010000004.1:245246-281472 GCA_026413385.1 Erythroxylum gracilipes
TGCTTACTAGTTCGTGCTTTATAATTTGGCTGATGAACCAATCTAGCCATGCAACAAGTTGGTGAGGAGACCAAAGATATGTAAAGTAAGAAAGCAAAGTAGATGCTGTTGCTTAGTCTAGCCATGGCTTTAGTTCGCTAACGAGTGACTCCGTGCTGGTTTGGTTTTGACATTTAAATAGGCTCTTCATCATTTGTGGTCCCGTAATATTATTTTTAAGTCAGAATTTTTTTTTATTTTTAAAATTTTAGTTAAAAATACTAATAAAATACATGTAATATAAATTAATAATCTCTCTAATAATAAGGGATAAAATTACGTAAATGTCTAATTCAATTTTTAAGTTTGATATAAATTAATTAAGTTAGTAATTTAAGATAATAGTATTAAATTATTAGTTTAATTAATCGAGTTTAAGTTTAATAACTAATTAAAATTATCATATAAGTAGAATTTGATTAATCAAAGCATAATATATATATCAACGCAATGTGATATAGAGTCCAAACCCGACCGACACTCATCGTACCAGGTCGGGGGACCAAAATGCCATCCCTGAACAGACATCTACCTCGCATTGAAAGGACAGAAGGACAAGGTGATTCCTAAAAGAATTCAAGCCACTCATGTTCTATATGATAGGTTTTTTTTTTAAAACAGTAAATCTCTAAGGCTTTTCCATTGATATTACCTGTTAGCTGAGTGAACTTGCGTGATCACCTAATTGTAGGAGTACTTGTTCGAGGCTAGACATGGAATGTTGGTTGAGCTTTTTGTTAACATCGGAAGGAGACTCTCAATTCTAACTTGCTCGAAGCAATGATTATAAATAATTAAAAAAAAGTTGATTTAATTATAAAAACTTGAATTATTTTTTATTTATTTTAAAAATTAAGTAATTAATTAATTACTTTGTCAATTTTTATAAAAAATGTAGTCTCTTTCTTCAATTAAACTTTAATTTTTTATAGACAAAGAAAGTCTCATTTTTTAATTCTACTTAAAAATTTTCATTTTTATTTAATCTTTACTATATATCAACTTTATAACGGTCTATGAACAAACGCCAAAAAAAGCAAAAAACATTGAACACGTAATGGTCTTAAAGTACTATTTTCATATCTTCGTGACCAAGTCCATCCATATTAGGATTACTCGTTAATGGTTAATCAAGTTTAATGGATTCGCCTTATGAAACTATCAATTCTAGTCCTAGAGGTATACTTTAAATTACTTGACGACCATCTGTCACAGCTATATGGTTAGTTTGTATCCCCTTTCGATTTTTGTATAATTTTGCTCGCTATACCTACCGTTGTAGTATTATAAATTGTATTGTTATACACTTGCTCCCATTAGGATAAATTTAACCTCTTCCCCTATTTAGGTTTTTCTATTTGAGCTGTACAAGATGAAATTATCATATGCGGTTCTTAGAGGGAGAGTTCCTTTGGTTACTTATCTCAGAAAAGTCTATGATTGGTTCAAAGAATGTCTCGAGATTCAAGCGATTGCAGATGATATAACTAGTAAATATGTTCCGCGTCATGTTAACTTATTTTTTGTTCAGGAGAAATGATTTTATGTAATAAAAAAATGGACAAAAGTACGGAGTTTTCTAAAAAAAAATCAAGACTTTTTCCATACAAAAGATTTACTTGTTAGTAGTGTAGTTTAGTCTCTATCACTCTTTAGATCCCTTGTTTCACTCCGATAGTATCATATAACACTACAAGGAAAATAGGAATTGGCGACGAAAAAATAGTGATGAAAAACTAACCGTTGCAAATTATCGACGGTTTTTACTTGTTCGTCGAAAAATTTGACAGGAAGATATAATTTAGCGACGAAACAATACCTTTAGCAAATAACGCAGGAATTGATGGTGGATTAATATAGTTTTGATTTTATTGATGGAATATTAGTGACGGAAAATTCCGTCGGTAAATTTTCAACCTATACATCGTCGTCTGTTTGTGGATGAATGTTATTAAGTTGAAGAAAGCGACGTCGTTTGGTTTAACACCAAACGACATTGTTTCGGTAACGTTATCACACCCCCGAATTCTCCCATCGGCTCTCCTTCTCTCTTCTTCTCCTCCCTGTTGCGTCTGCGTTTTCTCCTCTGGTGCGTCGTCGTCAGTTGGTCATACATTGTCGTTGGCGTTGTCAAACGGTGATAGTGCGTCGGAAGGGGTAAGTCTTCTCCCACCATTTTACTTTGTTTTCGTGGAGGTCTCCACCACCGTACGTGCATGTGTTTAATTTGAATTTTTTTGGGGTATGTTTGAGTAATTTGTTTGCTTTGTTTGAGTCTTTTGTGAATGGGTAACAACATTTTAGGTTGAAATGTTAGTATTAGAAGGTTAAGTTCTCAAATTTGCTTTTTAAGTTGGGATGATTTGATGATAAATAGTAAGTGTTTAATGAAATGTCTTTTGCTAGAAAATTTTGTTAATTTGTGAAGATGAAGTTGATTTGTATCAGAGAATGAGTTAATGGGTGAGCATACATGCATATTTGGGGGGTCACGTAAAATAATTGAAGAAGATCATTGTCACTTGTATAATTAAGCTACATTAAGAAGCATTAAGATACTTGTATACTGGAGACCCTAATTAAGTACCCTAGTAAATATTGCAAAAATCTAAAATAAACATTTTATGCATGGTATTTACATCATAATTAGCATCATTTTGCATTATTAAGAATAATGCTAAAATTCATGATAAGTATAGCATTATACTTAAGACTTGTCATATGTTTTCTAATATAGTCTAATTCCTCCTCTACGTCCTTTTCTTAGGGTAGCATGATAATTCCCATCTTTATTTTAAAATGAAAACTAGGTAACTCTTCCTCCTCTTTTGTAACTTATATTATGTGGATGAATTATATCTTAATTAAACTTGATTAGACTTGGATATTGATTAGGACTCTACCTCCTTATATGAATAAATATTTATTGATTAAATTTATCCTTTTCAAATAATTAGGCATTTTATGTAAACTTAAGGCCCATAAGCTTAAAGAAGGATGACGAGTGATGCCAAATTGGTCAGTCCCATCTATACACTCATTAGGAATATTGTTTTCTCCTAAGTTTCTTCTCTAAACTTTGATCGAGAATAAAACTTTTTAGTGATCAAGTCTACTTAATCAGGATAACCTTTAGATTCCTCAAGGATCATCTCTTAATCATTCAACTATATGACCATATGTCTGTAATGGGTAGGCCAAAATAATCCAACATTGTTCCTTAAGCATTAATTCATAAACCAATATATGTATGCTAAAAACAAGCAAAAATGAAACATCAAACTTTAGATATCCATCTTATATTTAACTCTCAAGCCTTCATAAGACACATTGATGACTTAAGAAGAATCTTCATCTTCTTTTAGAAGATTCATTAGGATTATTCCTAGGTAAAATTTCTTATGAAATACATTTATCCCTCATAATATATAGAAACTTTAACTATTTTAGGGGATAAGTTATTATTTAATCTTAATTGTTGACTCAAGTCAATCTCAATTATCCATCCCTCTATATAAGGTGCATGATGTCAAGATGGTTCACTTCATAATTTTTTTATAATTGTCGATAAAGAAAATACCACCTACCCTTTGTATGTCTATTTGCATTCTTCAGGAAGAAGTCATCGTTGGATTTATTTTTCAGCTTGCTTACTTGAGAAGATTTAGTGTTAAGGCACTAAAAAAGTTTGTGTTCTTTTTTAAGCTTCAAATCTTCCTTTACCCTTTTAAATTATGGTGGTAGCATAGATGATAATAGTAGTTCAAATAATGAGATGAGAACCTCTTATTCTATTGAATATAGTGATGTAAGATAAATGGCCTCCAATTTTTGGAATGGTATCAATGTATTTGTCAAGTCTAGTGAGACCATATTACCCTAACCCATGTATTCAAATGACAAGGCCACTTTTAAGGTGTCATATGAACCTAAGCCAATCAAGTTTAAGAAAGTGTTTTGCTTATACATGTCTCACTTGGTATCCATTCTTAAAGATTTCGATAAGATCTTCAAAATGTGATTAAAGCCAAATGAACATAAGAGGATTAAGTTTTAAAAGATCATGGAGAGATTCCACATCCTTGAGGAGATAAGGCTATAAATTATTTTTCCAACCTTATTGTTATAAGGAAGACCCATCAATATGTTTCTTTCATTTATCTTGTCAAAAATTTGCATACTCTTTCATGATGAACAACTTCCTAATATTGAATTTCAGATAGAAATATGGGACCAAAGAAACAGCGTGAGGTTATGCAGCCCAGGTTCTAATGCATGGTCGGAGGCACTTACTATGAAGGTGGACCATTACAGTCTGCAACTAGCACTGCATCACCTCCTCCCCCTCCAGGGCCTATAGTTGCAGATGAGACATCACCTACTGCTCATCATGTTACATCATCCCCAACTTATACATCATCCACTACCCCTTTATCGGATGGAGGAGACGACCGCCAACTTAGAGTTGAGGGACCTGATGGAAGAAAGTACATAACAATTGTTAATAATCTGTAAGTGAAATCACATTAAACACTTTATGTTTTTTATTAAGTTATAGGTTTATCGGTTTTTTTTCATGGTATATGAAAAACCGTAGGGGTAGTAGTTTTGCAAACTTTCTGGTTCATTTCTAGCAAACAAAAAAATTAGAAAATTAAGAGAACAAAAAATAAATCAACATCGAAAATTTGGTAACGAAGTTCAACACACTTTGCTTACGTCTGCGGGGCCTTCACCCAACTTAATCACTTTCACCGAAGTACAATGGATTTACCTAAGGCTTTCCTGAGCCAACATCACTCAACCTTTGACACTATCTCTCAACCTCACTTCCTGTGAAAGAATTTCACACCCAATAACACGACTGAATCATGTTAACCTCGTCAGAGGATTTTTTTTTAACTACTTTCACTCAAACAACAATTAATAAAAAAAACTCAAGTACTTGAGATAAAATAAAAGACTTCCCTATGGTTCAACTTCTCGAAATAATCCTTCAATTGAAACGATCCATCCTAACTTCAACTGCTTCAATTAAACCATATGGAAGTATCGACAATAGATGAAGACGTCTGAACAAAATCACTCACAAAGCCACTGCACCGTAGCACACGTTAACTCACTGCACTATGACTCTCTTCACCGTAGCATGTATTGGTCAGCACACGTTGTTCAGCTCTCATTCAAAACTTACACACCAACACAGTGTCATCTTCATTTACAATTAACGCACATCTCATCTATTCCACACATGCACATGTAGACTCAATGCCGCACACGCACCTATTACACACCTTGTTATCAAACCCGGACCGGACCGGCAGATCCGACTGGTGACTGGTCTGGGTTAAGCTAAAAAATTGGTGTCAAATTGAACCGATCAATTGACCGGTCGGACCGGTCCGACCACTGGTTTATCAATTTTTATTTTTTATTTTTCTATTTTTTAATATTATTAATATTATATATAATTAAATATAATTATTGCATAATTATGACGTCACACAGGTTCGACCGGTGGTTGAACCGGTCAAACCGGTGACCAGTAAGGCCTCCGGTTCGATGACCGGTCCGGTTTTAAGAACATTGAATTTACGTAGTTCACCGATGTTTTCCTACTGGTCACCGGTTCGATGACCGGTCCGGTTTTAAGAACATTGAATTTACGTAGTTCACCGATGTTTTCTTTTGGATACGTCCACAGGCAATTAAAGTTTTATTTCATTGTGGATGTTTTCAACATAAGTATACTAGGAGAATAGAACGTATTTATATGCCCAGGAAAATACAAAAGACATAACTGTCATCTATAACTGCTCCAAAATTTTCGCAATTGTGAGCCTGGTGTAAAGTCCAAATATATTATCAGGCTGCGTATCTCAAGAAGGCTCTAACTGCTACTCCTGTTCTAAACATCAATCCCTACTGTACAAGCTGCTACCAAGCACATAATGAATGCTTGAGAATTAGTACCCAAATAATTTAAAGCAATGCCAAATTAACAATCCGATAAATCTACTACAACATAGAAATAACACCGATCAATAACACTGTTCAAACAATAGTAGTCAATTAGGAGTAAGCCATAATAATAGTACCCGTACAACAACAAATTCTCTGATCAAGAGTATGGGCCTCTGGCGCCAAGGACTGATGGCTGTTGCTGTGGTGAACATCTCTTCCATTTGTTCCAACAACCTCCATCCATTGTCCTCTCAAAAATGCGGGGCTGCCTTCCGGGGAAGGTATGCTCCCATTGTGGATTTTCGATCAAATACTCCCAACCCCTGAAAATACATCACACATATGTTCAGTTCTTTTTGCATTTATAAATTCCCGAAAAGTTTATCAAACCATATAACACCACACTTTGCATTAAATATACACAGCCAAGCACAGACATTCACACAACTTCCTCTCATATTTCTCTTTTTTCTTAATGGTTACCTCCTTAAATTATCCACAAAATCTGGACCATCTGCAGATGGTGAGGTAGAACAATCCTGGAGGATCTCTGCATCGGACAGACATTGAAATGTCCAAGCTAAATGCAACAGAAATTCGGTCCTACATGCATGACACCAAGAACATCCGAAACAATTAACCATGGTAAAATAAGCTGTAATTCCAGTATAGGGCCCGCAGGCATGTCAAACTAGATATCAACTATCCCAATTAAAAGCTCCGAACTCAATTATGCTAATAATCTATTTTCACATTAAACAAAGACTAGGAAGCACACAATACCAAGAGCATGGTTCAATCACAAATCTATCCTTCTGAGTATCGTATGTCTCCAGTAACTTGCCATTCCAAGAGGGGTCATCACAGGAAGCTGTGACTCTAATTCTTCTGACTATTTCATCTGGGCATCTCGAACGTCTATCAAAACTGGCTGGGATGACTGATCCGTTGGATGTTTCAACCTAACAAGGTGAAAGCTCAGCTTTTGAGTTCAGTTTACATAATTTAAATAATATGCCTACCCTGTTCTACGAGCATCCATCCATTCAATTTCTGTAAGTCTCATTTATTGAATAGATAAATACTCATAGAACAGAGTTAAAACAGTCATAGAAACAGGTGATCTGTTCCCAATATTTAGAGCAATAGACATCATTAAAAATGAAAAGAAAAGAAGAAAAAAGATTTGAAGATGAATCTAACCCTGAACCCATGAAAAATTGGGCGTGCATTTCTTCTAGAATCCCATATGGTATTTTCCTCCAAAACAAACAGAGTTCGAATATGAAACCTTTCTGGCCTCTTCTCCAAAGTTTCAATTATTTTTGAACACAAAGGTAAAGAATAACCATCCAATTTTCCACGGGAATTAGATCTTGTCGAGCCGTTAGAGTGCTGCAAAAAAGGACAATACAATTGCTTAAATTATCCCACCTCCAATGATCTAACCACAACTCTAGAAAAGGAAAAACAATTTGAGATTCTTGGACCAGACTTCAAGTGAAGCATCTTGGAAGCCACCAATCAAGTGGATCTGCAATCAGAAGTTGGTATACATAATTAAGTCCATCAGTAAGACGTTAATTGAATTAAATGGAGTAACCAATAAAGCAATGGAATTTTATAGTAAATACACAGTTTAGAAGAATACATCCAAGTCAACATCAGAAATATTATTGATAACGCGTGATAACATCTGGGTCAGTCCAATTTCAACAATTTTAGGAGAATCCATATGGGCAACAGATGTCCTGCCACAATCACGGATAGAGAGGTCAGAAATAATGACATGAGTGCCAATCATAAGATTTCTCGATCACTTGTCATGAGGGAATTTGTTCTTACATTTTATTTTTCGGGTTCCAAATAACAATGCCCACACAAGTTGTCGCCTCATCAGTAGCAATAAACTACAGATGCAAATCAAAAGTAAGACTCAAAAATTTATGACACATAAAAAAGAAGGAAATACGAGATTGTAATCTCTAAAACGATTTGAATGGCAGGTTTAACCACAAGTAGAAATAACAGAGAGTTAGACTCACAACGCCTCCTGCCTCACAAGAAAAGAAGTAATTGAGGATTCAAATGTTGGGTAAAAAAGAAATAGAAGAGTGATGGTGCGTGGTTTAATAATGAGTCGTGTCAAAAGAATAGAAGAAGAAAAGTAGATACATCCACAAGTGCAGGGTCAGCAGTTGCATATTCCTTTTGGAAGACGTAAACCCATCTACCAGTTGGAGCTGAGCTTTGCAAACCAGAGTCTTCCAAAACTATCTTTGTCTCTTGCATTGCCTTGAATGAAGACGAGGCAGATAACAACGTGGGATGCTTCATTAAAGATGTCAAAGTACCACAACCTCCCTATCACAAGTACACAAATTCGCTAAATTTGATGAAAACGACAAACCACTAGCTATGTAGAAGTTGGGAGAAATCACAATTTGAATGATGAAACAAATGGGTATGAGATTTTGTACACTGAAAGTAAATTTTGAATACATTTTGCTCTTTCCTATCAGTAGAGAAGATAGAAAGAAGAATACCAGGGGTTGGTTTGAGGAAGAAGAACGACGAAAAGACGAAAATGGAAGACCATCAACGAATATCATATTCTCGGACAACCCCACACAGCGCGGCAGCAGAGTCTTCCTCTTCTCTCTTCGTCTTCTCTTACGTCCGGGAGAGCTATGGAAGCGGTGAGAACTGAGAAATCAGAATGTCAACAGACATTTAAAAATATGAAATTAAATTACAGAAACATATTTGACCCAAATAATCTTTGTCGACCCGACCCATTTAGACTAGACTCGACCCGATTTGATCCGAAAACTATTTGACCCAGTCTGACAGATCCGAAAATGATCCAGCCCATTTCCTAGAAAAAGGCCCGCATATATTCCTTCTTCTCCCCCACTTCACTCCGACAAATTACAAACCAAGTCAGCCTCACCCTTACTTAACTCGGCCCGACCCATATAAATGCAACTTGTCCCAACCCGGCTTGACCCGAAAATGGTCAATTGGGTCGGGTCTCGTCGGAGAACATGGCCTCCGTTTTATTTGCGAATTTATCAACAATAACACCGCCAATGTTCGTCGGAGGCGTTAATCTTCTGATCGGATCATGAAAATTTACTGAATTAAGCTTAATTCAAGTAAATTTACCGCTTTCTCTGTCTCCTAGAACATATTCCATTAGCTTCCGTTTCCAAAAAGTGTCCATAAACACAAGAACAGTATATCTACCAAAAACTCAACGCTGAATCACCTCCACTTCGTACCTACTTCTACGAAAACTTATCGACATCATCAAGTTTCTGTAACTTCGTAAAAGTAAAGAAAGAGAGCTCTTGAAAAAGGAACAACACAGTTAAAAGCAACCTGTGATCCTCCGTTAGGATTCTTTCACAGAAATCTCATCCAAGAGAAGGCAGAGAGGGAGAGAGAATTACATCGGAAAAGGAATTCGCCGACTTCGATCTCTTGAACGCCAAGGAGACTGAAGGAAGCGAGCGGGAATCAATCTTAACGGCGCGAGACTTTATATAGTATCGTAGCAGTATCGTTAACTGGTTTATTTTGGGTTAACGGTGGAATCGACCTTAACGGTAAGTTCGCTTTTTCGTTAGTAAACGATACCACTTAACTGAACTGAACACATCGTTTATGAGTGGCTACAAGACTAGCAAACTTATCAACTCTTTTGATTCACAGAGCTCCAATGGCTACTCTCAGCTTCAGTCCTACGAGACTTCCCCATAAACCCTTCTCGAGAATTGCTTCTTCCTCAAACTACTTCGAGACTCTTTCCTCCACTTTCTATTTAAAGCCCTCCAAGTACTACAAGAAACCAAACCGCTTGCAATCCAACATTGTTGTCCCAAAGCTCTCGGTCTCAACGCAAGAGGAGGTGGATATTGAGGACTATGAAGATGACCCAACTGCTGAACTGAGCTTTCTAGACCCAGAAACCGATCCAGAGAGCATTGTCGAATGGGAATTGGATTTTTGCTCTAGGCCAATACTTGATGATAGAGGCAAGAAGGTGTGGGAGCTTGTGGTGTGTGATGATTCACTGTCACTTCAGTACACCAAGTATTTTCCGAATAACGTTATCAATAGCATCACTCTAAAGGAGGCTATGTTGTCTATTTCTGAGAATCTCGGTGTCCCTTTACCCGAAAAAGTTCGCTTCTTCAGGTGATTTCTATGGTAATTTGCCTTTTTGACATACATGCATTTTAACAAATAGCTTGTATGTATAACCATAGCTTTGTGCGATTGTTACATTACTCGAGCATATGGTGCTGATTGACTGTGCCAGTGCATTTCAGGGGACAGATGCAGACAATTGTAGCCAAAGCATGTAAGGAGCTGGGTATCAAACCTATTCCTAGCAAACGGGTGCGTATGTATTCGATAGGAGCTCGGTTTTTCATTTTCCTAATCTTAATGGAACCAAGAATTTATTGCTTTAATCTAGCCAAAAGTGACTGATAAACCAGTGAAGGTAAAGATTTAGATGGAAACATGCTCATGTTGTTTCTTCTGGTTGATTGACTAAATAGATGGTCACACCAATGAAGTGGGTTTCATACCATATCTGACCGGCTCGGAAATGGTACCAAACTGTCTTGCACTCTACTGGGTTGCCGTAATTTTTAAAAATTATCCGAAATAGTATGATCCGATACAGAGTGTGCATAGGGAAATTTAAGCAAACAGACATTATATATGCTTGCACCCTGTCATTGCAGTGAATTCTTCTTTTTTCTTAATAAGTCACAGCAACTGAGATTCAATCCAAGTCCAGGCATTCCTATGCATGAGATGCCTCACTAGTTGTTGAGGAAATGCAATCGTTATTTACGCATCCTCTTGTGCATATATGCACCTGTATGAACTAACTAATTTGTGCCATTTGCTCACCTTTTTAGGTTGGTTTTTTCTGCAGTGTTTATCACTTCTTCTATGGCTGGAAGAACGGTACGAGACTGTATATACTCGTCATCCTGGTTTTCAAAAGGGAGCTAAACCGATTCTGGCACTAGACAATCCTTTCCCAATGGAACTCCCGGAGAACCTGTTCGGGGAGAAATGGGCGTTTGTTCAGCTACCTTTGTCAGGTACAGGCATGGTAGACTAGCAGTGGCATATTCCTTGTCGATATTCATACATGTAACATGTCATGGCATTCATTATGCAGAATGATTTTTCTGGAAGTCAGAAGTTTATGAATAGAAACATATGTTGTGCTAGTGAAATCATTCATAAACTGAGGCGATAGTCTTTGACCTCAGAAATCATTGATTCTTTGAAGCGAAAAAGAAAGAAGCTATTAATTCCTGAATTGCAAACGGAAATTGGAGATTCTAACCTGTATACTCCCATTTGCAGCTATTCAAGAAGAAGTGGCATCACTGGAGACGAGATTTGTGTTTGGTGCAGCTCTTGACTTGGACTTGCTGGGAATTGAGATCAAGGACGATACACTGATCCCTGGACTAGCTGTTGCATCTTCTCGTGCTAAACCATTAGCAGGTATCTCCTTTCTCTGATCTATCTACGGTCATCTCTTGATAGTTCAACATTTATGCTGCGTCCTGCAAAGGGTAAGTTTAACACCTTCCTCCAATTTGTTGCAGCCTGGATGAATGGACTGGAAGTATGTTCAATCGAAGCCGATACGAGTCGTGCTGCATTGATTCTATCTGTTGGAATTTCTACAAGATATGTTTATGCAACCTATAAGAAAACTCCTGTAGCAACAGCTGAAGCTGAAACTTGGGAAGATGCGAAGAAGGCCTGTGGAGGGTTACATTTCCTTGCCATCCAGGACGACTTAGATTCTGATGACTGTGTTGGATTTTGGCTTTTGCTAGACCTGCCTCCTCCACCTGTATAATATGTTTTTTCTAGTCTTTTTTTTTTTTTTCCCTAATGTACGAGCCTGTTTTTCCACACCACACAACGGACTTTGTTGCCGTCTAGCCATATGATGTTGGAAAGAGATCATTATTCACTAACTTAAATCTAATGTTGAGCATGGGATGACAATCGGCTCAGAGCTCAATGTAACCTAATTCTGTTCAATTAAACTGAACTTTTGGACTAAATTTGAATATGAGAAATGAATTTAATGTTGGACTAGACTCAAAAAATCTGAACAACCCATCTTCCAATTACAAAACGTCAATTTAAAAAAGTTTTTTAAAATAACATCAATTTAACGGATCGTCTTGAATAATTTCTTTTAGTGATAACATTTTAAATGGTCCAAATAAATTCAATCTTCGTGACACAAGCCCAACTAGGATTTGGGCCAAACTCGGATCACCGTTCAATTCTACCAATTCCATTGTCATTTCTAATTAAACTGTCACGTATAAAAATATTATAACTGTTACAAAGTTGTAACGAGTATAAAGATTATAACCATTTCTTTCATAAGCGGTTATGAATTAGCTAATGTGTGTCTCCCGTTCTTTCTTTAAAGTTCTCTCTCCTTCTCTCTGCTTTCTAAACTCTTCTCTTCGCTCCTTCTCTCCTTCTCTCTTCTTTCTTCTGTTCTTTATTTTTAATCGCAATAAGAAGTATCAGAGCAGTCGATTATGCAAGGAATCGAAGAAAACATGAAAAGCTTGATAGAAGCACAAATCAGGAGCGAGAAAATGTTTATGGAATTTCAAAGCAGGAATGAGAAAATATTTTTGGAAGCTCTAAATAGAACAAAAATATTGGAGAACAACCTGCTGAAGCTTAAAAATGTGGTGACACAATTTTTGAAGCGACAAGGAGTGAAAGTGGGAGCTACCATTGCAGTTATTCCGGAACTCACGAATCAAAATGAGCAACCTATGCAAGTGAAGGAAAACATAAAGTCCTTGGTCGTAGAGTCCACCCTTCTTATGAATAACAAAGACGTCGCCTCTGATGGTACCTTCATCGTCCCCTCTCCCAGCAAGCCTGGTAAGATCGAAATGTACTCTCCGACTTTCTACGCTACTTGTACGGCTGGTGGTCTTCTCAGTTATGGTCTAACCTACATGACGGTTACTCTTCTTAATTCCGTTAAGAGTAACATGCAGATTGACCCTGCAAAGTATAGAAGCATTTCATCTGATTTTGGAATTTTGTTAAATGAGCAAATTGTGAGCTTTGCAAGTGGTTACATCCCTAGACTTTTCTATGAGATTGTGTCTCATTTTGATAATCTAATCTCCTTCATCTATGATACTAAAGAAGCAACTTTGAAAAAGATAGGTAGCGAAAAGAAAAACAAATTATTCATTTTTTATCCATAATTATTCATTTTTTATCCATTTTGTAATCCTCCTTAATTTTGAGGACAAGGTTTTCTAAAAAAGAAAGAAAAGTTACGTATAAAATTACTATAACTGTTATACAACTTTAATGAATATAAAAATTGCAATCGTTTCTCTCATAAGCGAATTATGAATGAGCTAATGTGTCTCTCTCTCCCTCTCTCCTTTCTAGACTCTTTCTTTCTCCTTCTCTCTTTTGTTTTTCATTTTTATTCGCAACATAAACCTTAAGCAAATCTGAACAGTTGGGAACCGTGAGGCTTACAAAGGGATCCAAACAAGAACCTGATTCTTTCATAAGACACAATTACGCAATTGATGATGACATACTCGTAATTAATATTTTTCGAGAGCCTATTGAACAAAATACACGAACATAACACCGAAGCCAATGAAATGTCACTTTCACTCAACTAATAAAAGTCGCAACAGCTACACAGAACTGCCATCATGAACACGAAGCTTGGATTCTGCATCATTGTTGTGATCCACTTTAGAAAAGGAGAATTTGATACCCTACTCTGAAATTATCCTAGAGGTACACAATAATCTTTCATTTACAATACAACTGCATATAACTAAGCAGCGGTACAAGCAACCCCAAAAATGTAACCTTAATCTCTGCCTCTGGAATGGGAGACAAACACTTGACCCCTAATAGGGAAGAAATCTTGAGCTTAATCATCAATTTAAAATAAGATCAAGCGGTCACCTCTTTGATCTCTTTTGCTTCTGCGGAATAAAGCGAACAGCCTGCTTCCCAAGTTGTAAAGTTTTCAATCTGCTATCATCTAGAGTAACCGAAAGCAACGACGTGCCTTCAACAATATCAGATACCACACCCTTATGCCTGGATTAAAAGGTCAAGATCAAAGATGGAATGGAAGATCAAATAAAAATCAAGCAAGTACGTGAGGATATATTACTGAAAGCGTAATCACTCATATGCATCCTCTTGAGGAGATGAAAGGAAAGAAAAAGCTTACCATGAATCATCAGATGGCTGGTGAACTTCAACTCTCTTTCCAATTGCATCTTTACCCAACCTTTTCAATATCCAACTAGCTCCCATCATCTGACTGTCCTGATGAGATTGCGTAGCATCTTCATCTCCGTTTGATGTCATCATGAAGTTCGATGATCTCTTTCGCTTTGATCTTTGACCCCTTATACTCTTTTCTACCTCAGGTGGAGGACACTGAGAACTCTGATTCTCAATATCAGGTTTTTTTATCTTCAATCTGAGTGAAAGTTTAGAATCTTTTGGCAAGGAATTCAAAATCGGTGTGTCACCAGAGTCATCATTGCTTTCAGCTTTTGAATTGGGCCTCATTTCTGGTGATTTTCCCGAAGATAACTTGTCAGTTCTTACGGTGGGGACATCACTGGCAGGCCCAAATGCAGCTCTGCTCCCCCCAATGCTTCTTTTACTTGATGAAACACGATTCTCGTCTGAACGCATGGTTTCACCTCTACCAGTGCCTCTCTCTATATCGAATTTGGAATTTAAGTTGGAAGCTTCAGGCTTCAATTTTCCAAACTTAATCATGTTTCCTTCTCTTCGTGCAAATTTTAAGCCGCTTGTTTGGCTAGACTGATTAATTGTCTCCTCTGCTTGATTCAAAATAACTAATATGAATCTATGATGCCCTTCATTCACTAAAACAAACCCTTACTGATAATGAGGAAATTTTAAATGACTTGATGGAAGCCACTCACCTTCTCCAAATTTAGCAGTGCCATTGTTTCTCTCTGCAGTAGACTTGTCACTCATCCTATGACGAACTGTACCATCACTACCTATTCATAAATACCAAATGTACAAGGATATGAGTCAGGACACACTATCATTCCGTAGGAAATATCAATCTAAAAATTTGGTGATTAAGCTGTCATAGCAAAAATAAAAAAAAATTAAAAAAATCATTAAGTTATTAATTAAAAAATATTACAAATATATTTATGGAAACAGATCATCTTAGTTCATCAAGGGAAATCAAACTGATGGCATACCATTGGAAGTTGTCAAGTCCTGCTCTCTTTGAGAGCTTGAAGCATCAGATCTTGGAGACTTGGTAACATTTATTTTTCGAGCACCTAAATTTATGACCAACTTCTTTGCTTTGACAGTTGAATTGCTAGCATCTTTTTGAGTGTCATTCCCACTATCCAAATCTTGAGGTTTATTATTTACAATTCTAATAACTCTGGATGTCCTTTCTCCATCCCTCACCATGACCTCATCAACAAACTTTTGTTTCAAACCTCCTGGCTGATTAATAGAGGGAAAGCCTTCAGTGCGGTTCACCACTCCTGCAACAGTGGAAGAATACACATCCAGTCCTTTTTCATATGTTTCGGTGTCACCAACCTTATTATCATCCATACTAGTTCCATGAGATTGAATATCCTGCTGAGGTAGTTCTCTCTTACTAGTAGAAGATGAATGAGAATCCTTTTTCTTAGAAGACTTCTTATTCCAAGATTTCTTTCCATATTCCTTACTCTTCTTTGGAGACTTATCTACCACTCCTTTTAGAGAGAGCTTTATAGAACGACCAGATTCATTCTTTGGCATCAGAGGACCATTTTCTTCTTCATCTGAATAGGGCGAGATCGAAAAGATATCTTCTTGAGTTGGCAGCCCTGCAGCTTCCCTCAAGCTAGCAATCAAATCCCGGTCAGCTTTATCTCGTCTTCTCCAAAGCTCTTGAACAGCATCTTCAAGATCCTTCACCTAGCAACACACATTAAGTAATTGATGAATCGAATATGGACAACAGGGAAAGAGGAGCTATATAATGCAATAACCAATAAATGTGACATAGGGAGAGAGATTAAAACCTGATAGGATTCGCCACGACAGGTGGCACATTTGTACTGAAGATTCCCGTCAACTTGAAATTGCAAATATTTTTCATCACTGCAAACCATTCATCCCAGAAAGAGATATATGCATCATTTAACCACAATGCTACAAAATCAAACTGTACAAAAACACGTAAAACCAATCATGCAAATAATTTAATTCAACAACTTGACTAGGAGAAAACAAAGGTAACTTAATAACCAAATATATTTATAAACGTATACCCACTTGCCTGAGCGCAAATAAATTCTCAAAAGAAAACGTGCTATTAACTTGTTACTAAAGAATGGCAGTAACAGACCTGATACCATCACAATGACAATGCACCCAGCGCTGGCACATATCACAGCAAACCATTGGTGTTGATTCTGAATCTCTATAAACCTTGAAATTAAAACAAGCATTTCAAAATTCAGACAGATTAGGTCATAGTTAAAATCAGAAGCACTTCTAAGCAAAAAACAAACCTTCAAACAAATGGGGCAATAATTTCCTTTCACAAACAGTCTTCCACAAGCATCACAACAAGTGTATCCCAGAAACCACCTGAAAAGATAACATACTGAATCTGTCAAACAAAGGAAAATCATAGCCCTGTTGAACATATAGATATGGAATCAAAAATATAGGAGTTTATAAATCCCTAATGCCGCCATCTCCAACTAATTACTACTATAATGTTGTATAAATTCTGCAGCATCTAATATGCATTAAAGTTGAATAACCCATGACATCCTAACCAACATGTTTTGATGACGTTAAACAGTAGCCATTTGCAATCTCCAACTATTGTCAAAGCAAAAAAGAAGTCATAAGGGAAAAAGAAACTAAATGTCTTCATCAAGGAACCCGTGCTTAGAGAATCAAGTATATTTGTGTGCCAAAGCTAAATCTTCATAATTAGTACCTCACGCTTAGGCCATTTCCAGGTACACCAGATCCACAACTGTGACATCTTGTATGTTTGGGGCACAAATACAGTCCAGAACTAACATTCTGCACCACCCCGAAATGAAAATTAGAAGCGCTTCTTGAGTCCAATTTAACATCAAAGAGATGAGTAATAGACATATCACCTTGTGTGGAGGATGCTGACAATAACAATGGTAAGCACCATCGCATCGTTTGCAGAACATAAATTTATTCGGATCTCCAGTCCTTCGACATATCTAAAGAAGTCGGAGGCCTCAAAATGTAAGCTTTCTCTCAAGATCAATACCATATACGGACATTCCTAAGAAAGTTCACGAATGATGAGAATCTAGAACTCAATGTACCTCACAGATTCGGCAAGATGGACAGTTCCATGAACTCCAGTGAAATAAATCTGCACTGAATCTCTGAATAAGAATACATAGGAGCATGCTGTTGTTAAAGTATCTAACCTATTAATTTACCTCTATTTCGAGACCAAGCTTTCAAGCAGCTTCTGTGGTATTTCTTGCCACAACTTTTGCACGAAAGCATCTTTCTTGCTCTCTCACTTCCTTCTGTCTCACCCAGAAAGCACATCCGGCACATCACATTAGCATTTGACTGACCTTGCTCTTCTCCAGTAATTTTCTTAGAGCCAGCCTGGAAATGTTTGTTAGTACATAAACACAGAGTGATTAAATGGTGCGAAACCTGTAAATTGTAAAAACAGGATCCAACCAAGCTCTTCAATATCCACAGACAAGTGTCATGAACAAGTCACAAGAGATTAATGTCCAGGATCACAAAAACTTGTGCACGTATACATAACAAAAGTGATAGGGAGATGGAAGACTCCAAGTAACTGCCCATCCCAATGAGGCCAAATGAACAACTAAAGCCACATTCAGAAAATGCAGTTCCTGTTTTTATCAAGTTCGGCTATGACATCATGCTTTAAGATCCCAAAAGAGTAACCAAATAAAAAAAAATTGCAGAATAACATACTCCGGAGCTTTTTTCAAAAAGAAAAACTAAATCACAAACACCAAAGATATAGTATATATAACAATAAATGTTAACAGAAATTTTCGCCCATATCTTGAGTAGGAAATTACAGGAAGCACAAAAGAACATTCAAAAGCACAACCATCAATGATTTTCACTAGTTAGAAACATGAAACACGATCCAACACCTCCATATATTGAAACAATTACTCAATATACAACAAATTTGTTGGAAAATTAAATTCACAAAACCAAGAAGTTATCCCATACGACCGAAAATCATAAAACCTAAACCAAATAAAAAACTGGTTAGGTATATGCAATTCTTGATGAATTCAAGGATTCAATTCGATCATTATGTGTAGGTAAGCACAATCAAGTTCAGACATTCTTTCAAAATCTGTACGTAGACGACTTCAAACATCATCAATCAAAACTAACTAGTCTAAACTCCACATTGCGTCCTTCAAATAACTCCAAAATTCCATACTAAACAAAATTCAGTATAAAATTCAGAAATTAACAGCTGTTATAAAAAAAAGTGCACATTTGATGTAAACTCACCGCCATATCTCCAGCCTCAAACCGTCGCGCATAATCTTCGGCTGCAACCATTGCCGCGGCGGCCTTACGCTGAAGAGCCAACCGCTTCGTCTGCGCCGACACAGCAGCCGCACTATCATCAGCTCCCTCACCACCACCGCCGCCGCCGCCGCCTCCATCTCCCCGACACACAATCGCTGGAGGTGGCGGCGGCGCCAAAGCGGGAACGTGCGCGACCTTGGGGACAGAGACCTGAACGGTTCCGTGGCGCGAATCCCCAATTCCGGAGGAGAACTCCTCGATTCTAGAAACATCGAACAAGAACGAGGCCTTGGATTTCGGGCTCTGGAGATCCCGCGGAAACCCTAGCGGGCAGAAGCAGATCCGGCGACTGCGAAACAACAACGAAACACACACACACACACGAGACCCAAAGACGAGTGAGTTTTAAAGAGAAGTACGACACGAGACGAGAGACAAAGAGAGAGGATTTAGTGTTAATAGTAAATACATAACAATACTACTAACCATGTAATTGGGCAAGCTACGTGAAAGGCCATAGTGAAGGATTTTGAGATTTTGAATTTTTTGTGTTTTTTTTTTCCGAAAAGAGAGAGAGATTTAGAGATCCCCTTAAATTAAAGAATAATAAAATTAGAATATTTTTAAATATTCTAAGAGCTTAATTAGATTTTGGAGGGGGTTGGGCTATTTTGCCTTCTGTTCCTTTCGTTGGTGGATGTGGCGAGGGTTCCTGATAGTCTCTGGTTCCCGAGTTTGGACTGTCTACGGTCAAGACCATGGGGATCGTCCAATAGGAACACACCATGGTGGCCATTTTCTTCGTGGTTCACCTTGAGCTTTCCAGCCAATAGACTTCTGCCACGTTGTCGCAACGTGTCATTAAGTAAATGAACTTAAAGATGATAATGGGCTGGGCGAGCTTGCCAGCTTGACTCCTACTGTAAGGCTCGAACCCAGACCTGACTCAATTTGATCCAATTTATTATTTTAAAATTAAAATATGAAAACGACATCATTTTATTATTCCTTGTCAAGTTTCGAGCGAAACCAAAGATACTACCTACTGCTTTCACTGGTTTAGAGAGGGAAGAGAAACACAGAGTGCGAGAACTCGGAAGAGAGAAGCCATGAACGCCCCTGATAGATACGAGCGATTCGTTGTCCCGGAAGGCACTAAGAAGTAAGTATCTTCCTCTGGTTTGTCTCGAAGAAAACCCTATTTCCGAATCTCACCTTTCTTCTTTAGGGTTTCGTACGAGAGAGACACGAAGATCATTAACGCTGCGTCTTTCACGGTGGAGAGAGAGGACCACACCGTCGGAAACATTCTTCGCATGTATATAATCCATTCGTTAATTCATTATCTGGTTCTGTGTTTAATCCAAGTAACCTTTGATTGTTATTGCTGTTGTCATTTTCTTCTTTTGTTTATCATTAGGCAGCTGCACAGAGACGACAACGTTCTCTTTGCTGGTTACAAGCTTCCACATCCTCTACAGTACAAAATTCTAGTTAGGGTAAGCTAGTAACACTCAGTAGTCTATGCGCAGCACATGTGGCTTGCTTATTTTTGTTGGGTTGAGTAATTTGGTTAATTTGTGGGGTTTTTAATCAATTCGATTTGGCTATGTAGATTCATACGACGAGCCAGTCCTCACCGATGCAGGCATATAACCAGGCGATCAACGATCTCGACAAGGAGCTTGATCATTTGAAGAATTCGTTTGAGGTATGGTTTTTACTTTCAGAGCAAATTATAGAATTTTGGATATTTTTATGTTTTGTGATGGTTTTGATCATGGACTGTCCGTATTGCATTTAGACATCTTTTTCTTTAGCTTGTTAAGGAACTGGCTTCTTTTGTAGTTTTGGTGGAGAAAACAATTATTAGTATTGCTTTTATGGTTTTTGACTTAGTTTTTGTTTATAGGCTGAGCTTGCAAGGTTCCAGAGGAGCTTCTAATCATGGTGGGATACAAGGAGGCGGTGGATGAATGATCTGGTTTTGTTTGCTTGCAGATTGAGAAATCGTAACCTTGTCGAAAATTGGACTTGGCTGGTTGTAATTAAGCAATGAATTGTAGCTAATATGAACTTTGAACATGTCAAAAATTTCAACAATTGAAATCTAAATAACTTTTGCTTATCACCTGCTTAATTGCCTGATGCTTTGTTTCAGTTACTACATTCTTGTATGCAGCAATAGGACCATCGTACTCTGTTTTTCTTGTTCTGTTTTTCCTTTTCTCTTGCTTGGTTAATAGTACATTCTTCTGCACATTGACTTTCCTTTCTAACAACTATGAGCACTAAGCAATATAGGGAAGCCCCATCTTTCCCTACCGGCTCTCCTGCAATACAACCAACCATTAGGACTTACCATTCTACTCCCAAGGTGCGGTAGACGAAGAAGCTCGGGTAGCGTTAGCGTCGTTGTCTCGCCCGCCCCCGACTTTCCCATTCGAGTAGCTACTGGCTGGTGTCGTGAAAGCATCGATTAGTTTTGCCCTAATTTGAAGTTTCCCCTTGCCTAAGCGTAGCCGGTTCACGTGTCCCGGTTAGGCTTTATTTTGTTTCTTTTTGTTTGTGTTAAAATGCACACGAGTTGGGCTTTGTGAGTTTACCAAGGTTGAGAGACTTATGTACCATTCTTTACTATTAATTCAATACTTCTTAAATTCTAAAAAAAAACTATGAGCACTAAGATATACAAGTGTTTGTGTCCTTCCTAGTATTGATCATCTAACGTTCCAAACTATCTGACTATAGATTTACATTATAGAGAACTCATCATCCACACCATCTAGTTCTCCTCTGAGACTGTGTTGTTGGATGATCAAAACAGAGGTCGTGAGGGAGAAATTAGACCCCGATAGAACATCTCCAACGGGACCTAATTCTGGACATTGTTGCCAATCATTCATTCCAACTGTCAATATTGAATTCACCCTTCCCCCTCGTCCGACAATGATTAGTTTGTATTGCCCTTCCAATGATTTTAGAGTGGAATAGGTCTCAGCTGAATTGACAAGATGCTTCTCCATATAGGAGACATAGCCTGCGGCAACATATCTGCCATAGAAATGTGCAAAACACTCGTCGTCGAGCTTCATCTCTTGTTCCCTCTCGGCTATATTGGCTCTAAGAGGGCCTCTTCTTGAGGCTGCCTCTGAGTTTTCTTCTACTAGGAATCTTATCACTGTGAGTTTGACTCCTGGGTGTCTTGCGACCTGACCTGCATATGCTAGTGCTTCCCTGTCATCTTTACCACCAATGAAGATGACTGCAATCATGAAGGATCTTTTCATTGTTGATATGTTTTCCGTAGATCCAAAACCACGGTCTACAAGAATTCCGACGGAACAAGGGGCACTTCTGAGCACCTGTTTAAAGCCAGACCCAACAGGTTAACAAAATTGTATCAAGAACAATCGTCAGGAGTTTAGCAACAGGACCTATATCAGTTTAGTAGAGAATTCTGTATAATTTCACCTTCCGGTTCACATAACGGAACCCGGGGTGGCCACCGTCTAGTGTCCCATCTGGTAGTTGCTTCTTGTGAAAAGGCAATATTAACAGGGAGACCATCAAGTCCTCTGCTAAAACGCATACATCTTGAGCCATGTTATTGAATGTTGAGAGTGCGAGCATTCTCCTCAGTGTGATGCCATCACCATTTTCGTCCACATAATTTTGGAACCTTTTGGTGATCTGATCTCTCATTTTTGTTACCTCCTTATCAGTCACTGTGACGGTGTTCATCCCCTCGCTACTTTGCACCAGTGTGGCTGCAATTTCGTCCGTGAGTTCGATCATGTCTGTCACATAGACCAGAATTCCAGGGTCAGGTGCACCCCTCGAGATTTCAACGAGGTTGATGGTTGAAGGTACATTGTGTTGTCCATGAACACACAGCTGAATTCGAAGCTCGTTTGAGGCGTCAAGCAACTGAAGGGCCCTCCGGTGAGTTGGTGCACGTTTCCTGGCTCGCTTGATAATTTGCAACACAACTGATGGAGTGTGCACAACTGTGAGGAGGATTGTAAGAATGATACTGATGCAGGTCGAAGTAGAGATTATGTCATACTGCAGATTCAGTTTGAAAAATGATCAAAGAAACAAATTAATATGAATAACAAATCATATGAAACAAATAAGCTGATGAAGCAAACAGTCGTAAGGAACGTAATCGTAACGTTACAATTGAGTGGAGGCGATTATATGCAACTTACAATGCTTGCAACGACAGCCAAGAATACATGGAAATGACCCTTAGCAGTCAAAAGACACCCAAGTTCAGCAGATTCACGCCAGTGAAAACCCAACATCACACCGGAGATCACTGTTCCGATAACTTTTCCGACGAGGGTTATCAGTATCAAAACAAGTAATCTTCCCCATGTACCTAAACTACCAGCTCTAAATTTGCTGAAACTAGAATGATACCCCATCCAAAAGAAGAAAATGGGATAAAAGACGACGGTCAACAAGTAGTTGATCTTCCCAACCGCCCACTTCGATACTCTCCCTTCACTTGGCAAGAAAGCTCCGGCCATGAACGCACTAAGAATCGGACTGTACCCATAAATCGGAGAAGAACTGCAAATCATGACCATGAAGGCGATAGTGAGGACCAAGTGTGAACCTTTCATGGGTTTTCCTTCAGGATTCTCGTTGTTAACCCAGTTCATAAAGATGGGCGAAACAGAAGCTGCAAAAACTGTCTGGAACAGTAAAGCTGCACCCATTGTCAAGCTTTTAGTTATACGTACAGAGAGATCAGAGACGGTGAGTCCAGGAGGAACAATTATGAACCCGATGCTCAACAAAAGCATCGATATCATATCGGCGTGAACTCCGGCCGCGATCACCAGTTTCCCGATATCCGACTTGCCCACTTTCAGGTTCGTGATGATTCGAGTTAATATATGTGAACTACTCCCAGAAAGTGTCAGCGAAAGGGAAAGTGTGAAACCTATGTCTGGTCTGTTCGAGTAAGCTAGAAATGGTGTTATTCCACAAGCCAGTATGAACGTAGAAACCATACCAGCATAAGCAATCATGGCGTCTTGAGTCGGCGGTTTGAATATCGTATACGGGTCCATCTCCATCCCCAATACGAACATGTAACATATAATCCCAAACTCAGCCACGAAATTGAGAGTTGTAATGAACTTTTCATCGAAAGAGTCGTGAATCCATGGTATGTTCCCGATAAAAATCCCTACCTGTAAGCAAAGAAAGAACATTAACCCCCGTCTGGTAACATCGTACGGTGCATGAAAAGCTGAAAAGAATACGTACGATGATATCGGAGACTATACGAGGTTGAGACAGGGGCTTTAAGAGATGGTTGAGGAGGTAACTTAGAACATAAGCAGAGACAAGTCCGACGATCTTTCCTGGTCCGTTTTGGACAGTGTACTTGAGGAAATTCTGGCAATCACCAACCTTGTTAGTGTTAACGACCTTCTGGTCACTCATTTTTTTTTTAATTTCTCTGAAAGAAAAAGAAAAAGTTCTGTAGTTGCTTGCTCAAATGGAAGTTCTTCTTGGTCTGTTTTGTTATGTTGGAGACGATGAATACGAATTCCACCATTGCTTTCCCCTTTTTCCTCGCTGGTTTTGTATCAGAGGCTGACAATGAGTTGCTTAGTATAGCCAGAAAATGGAGGAGTGAGTTCAGGAGATTGAGACACATACTCACCAGATGAAACTTTGTATAAATAGTATATAACTCATAAATTATAAATTATACCCTCACACTTGTATTCAATATTTTAAAAATTATATCCAAAATTAAATTAATAAGTAAAGGGATTTCCAAAAAGTCAATAGGTATTATTAATTCTATTATGACATGAACTTAGAATTTTTATAATAATTATTATGCATAATATATTACAATTGTCAAACCTATTTAGGATTATTTATTTATATAAATTTTAAAATTTTATTAATAATTTAAACTTTAAAAAATTAAATAATTCAATTCAAAATTTGTTTTTATTAACATATTTATCATGTAATTGTTGAAACACAGACAAATTAATATTTAAAATTTTAAAAGAATTATGTAACCTTGCATATTTTATTAATAAATGACCGCACTTCTCAAATATATATGCTCAGATATAACAACAACAACTATAACGACCCGTTAAAATTTTGCTATACGCGGGATCCGAAGAAGTTTAGTGTACATAGTCTTATCTCAAATATATATTCAGTTGATGAAGCTTTTACAACTTTGCAGGGAAGCTGCAACCATCACATCGTCGGTTTCTCTTTACCTTGGCGACATCTATGATTGTCTTTTCATCAAAAGCATACAATATAAACCCAGTTGTTTCATGTGCCAAAGCTGCCATAACAGATGATAAAGTAGGTGTTATTTTCATTCATATGCGATCTTCTGAACTTTAGAACCTCAGGAGGACAGAAACTTTGTATCTTATCTTCCCTTTTGCTTTTAGGCTTTAGCTTGTGTTTCATACCAAAAAGTAATATTATCTGGAAGTTCAAAGTTTGAGAAGATGATTTCTCTTTGAAGCCGATTGCACTGCTTACTAACTGCTGTTGTTTGCAACTTTTTGATAGGCTGATCCATTCCTACATCTGGTTGATGATTCCAAGTTAAGGGCTGTCAATACTAAACTTGATCCTCTATACAAAGTTTATGGGTCCAAAGAAGATGATGAGGATGCTTTGAAGTTTCTTTCGACAGTAGATGTATCAGGGAACAAATCAATCGAATCATTTGCTGCCATGATAGTGAAGTTTCTGGGAACATCACCAGATGTAATCATGGTTTACCGTTTCATGATAGGAAGTACAAGTACCTTGATATTTATCCAACTAAAAGTTTGATTTTGAAACAGCAAGAGTCGAGCATGAGAGCAAGGTTGCTTAACGAATTTAAACCCGATAATGCATGTCCTCTTGGAGCTGATCTATGTGCTGATACTCCAGACGAAAAGGGTGAATTGGGATCAGGAAACAACGGCCATTCTAATACAGTAATGGCCTCGTCTGATTCTCAGATCTTTCTCTCTTCTGAAACAAGTCCTATCGTCACATAATGACTTAAATGTGCAGGTTGAGCCTCCACTCTTTAATTTGGAAGATAATGTTTCACCTATCACACCTGAAGGTCAAGCAGACCTTAATAAGCCATTGCTCTCGGATCCTCCCGGTCTTCTGAGTGTTGATGACCTATTAAATGGAGCAAGTTGCATTCCGTTCTTGTTATGGTTGTATGTATGTAAGTGTACAAGTATGCATGTATAGCAGCGTGGAAATTTTTTTTTACAGGCATAAGCATGCAAGGCAAACATTATCATTAACATCTTGAATTTTAATTTGAACTTCTACTTATGAAATCAAACTTATAAGCAGATATCGGAAACAACCGATCAGGTTGGACGACCTTCGGTGTCCGCGATGCCAGCCGTGCCCTACACAGAAATGGCTAACCATTGTGCAGCCCTTTCAGCTGGAAAACAACAAAAGATGTCTTCTTTAATGATTACTCAACAGAGACAAGAAAGTATAATGAGAATCCCTGTTTATGGATGTGATCAGAGAAAGGAAATAACATCTGATTCTCAGATTGAGCAGGTTCTACTTCTGTACTTCATCTTATATTCTAGCAATTGCGGTAGAATTTAGAAATGCAGGACGTTCAAACATGTGAAATTAACTACTACTTACACTTTTCAGAAGTTAAAATTACAAAATCTGCACAATGTGAAATTTCACTTAATGGTCACTTGATGTTGCAACATTTTCTGGAAACTACAGAATGGAAATATACGTGTCTTGACCAGAACTCCAATCCCAATCTGCAAATTCCATCTTTTGCTGCGAATCCAACGCCTTGTTGGAGTGAATATCAGCAATATCAATACTTCCAGTTACCAGCATTGAGTCCATATGATAACTTTCTTAAGGCTGCTGGATGTTGATCCTCACAATGAAAAGGAGAGCTCCTCACAGCTTGGAATGTGAATTTCAAGTAGAGTTTAACAGAAAGAAGAAGCCTTTGACAAGGCTAAGGAATTTGATCTGAAAATTGTAGTTGAGAAGTTAGGACCTTTTGCAGGGTAAGCCATGGTTGATGTAACTAGAGCTCCCTGTAGTTTTTGCTGCGTCCTCCAGTATCAAAAATGACCTTTTCTTATTGGGGAGAAGAGTTTTTTGCTTCTAAATTGGCCTTGTTCCTGTACATGTAACGAGAAAGTTTTGGGCTTTCTGATTGCTCTGACGACGAAGATGTGTAATGCATTTGAATGGAATGTAAATGATTCTTTTATACCTGAAAATTTAAAAAAAATTCCTTTTTTATTTTTGATCACTGAAATTGTATATAATTAAGTTCTCTCTTTTTTTTAATTCCCGTTAATTACTTCTAACAATTAGTTTTATAAATATTAATTAATATTTTTAACCTTAATTAATTTTATATTATTTTATCAAATAATTCAAAATAAGAATAATTTATTTAATAATATTATGTATAACAAATAATTTATTTTAAAATAAGAATAGTTGGTAATTTTAACTATATTTAAGAAATAATTTAAATTTAAAATAATAAAAAATTAATTAACTTGAATTTATCAGTTTCTGCTAAGTTTGATTTAAAATAATATTTGATTTTATATAAACTAGCGATAAGAAGAGCTAGATTTTTTAGCTTCTCAGGTACTAACAGATCTAGACACCATCAAGCATATATTTTGGTTATATTTTAATTTTATTTATTTATGTGTTTATTGTAGTTTTATTTACACAATTATTTAGTGTGTCACTTTTACCTATTTACTCTTTAACATGTATCATTCTTTTATTGTCACATCTGTATGTGAGTCTACTGGAAACAACCTCTCTATTATATAGAGGTAAGATTACGTACTATCAGACCTCTCCAGACCCCGCTTTATTGCGGGACTTCGGACTGGGTGTGATAATGATGATTATTATTTTTATATAAATAAATTTAAGTTAATTAAATATAACATATGATTAACTTGAATTGTTAGCTTTTAGCAAATTTTAAATAATTTATTTTAAATATAATTTTATAATTATTGTATGTAAGTGAGAGTTTAATTAATATGTGAATACTTGAAATTTTAATTATATAAAACAATAAATTAAATTAAATTAAAATTACATTATTAGAATTTGTGATTTTTATTAAATTGAAATTAAAATATTATTATTTGATCAAATTAATTCAATCGTTTGATTTGAATTAAATCAATTTAAATTTGAACAGTCGCCTATAATATGACAACGTTATTTTAGAAGGCGTCCAAACTAATAACTATTAACTAATAAACTAAGACTGTTGAGCGTCGCACGTTTGGAATTTCTCCCGTTCTCGAATCTTCTTCGATCGTTTCAAAGCGAACACATCGCTCATTTTCCTGCTCTCACTCTCCTCCAATTCTTCACCTACTCTTAGATCTAATCTCTTCTTTGAGTAAGCGAAGACTAAATTCAATCTTTTCTTCATTTTCTCTTTCCTTACTAGATTAGTTGCATAAGCTCTCCTCCATAGATCATCGTCGTTTCAGTTTTTACATCTGTTGCTTGCAAGTCAAATTGATGTTAGATTGCTAAGTTTATTAGGTGATTGAAGTTTTTCATCTCTCTTTCAGGCTTTTGCGGTTCGATTTTTGTAGTAATGGAGGATAATCCAGAGAAACCGACTCAATCTATCGGTACGTGCGTTTCTGACTGTTGACGACAATGAATTAAGATTCTGGATTGTATTGCAGAATAATTTTACAAGTATAGTTGTGCATTTCACGTGATTATGGTGAATCTTGTCAAAGTGCTTTGTGTAGATGATTGCATGATTGTTCTATGTACATATCGATCTCGTCTTGTTAATAAATTCGAATAAGTGCCTGTGAATTCCCAGTAATACCTGGCTAATTCAGTATTTGTTCGTATGCTGTGCTTTTGTAGGTGAAGATGATGAAAATGAGATAGTTGCAGAGACTGATGCATTTGTGCATGGTGATCTTCCTCAAGAAGGTGACGGTCCCCCAAAACTTGATTCTGAGGTAGAAGTCCTTCATGAGAAAGTCAAGAAGCAAATCATTAAGGAAGGTCATGGACAGAAGCCGTCCAAATATTCAACATGCTTCTGTAAGTACCAAATAGCTATCTGTTGATACTTCTTAGCAAGGGCTTCTTTGCAACTCGTTAACTGTTAATACAACATTGCCTTTAAATCTGTGAGCTTCTTTTTCATATGAAAACCCAGAATCATTTTCTGTTGAGAAGCTTTTCGAGTCAAAATTAGATTCATTTTCAGAAGTTTTATTTAGAGTTTACTGCTGTGGAGCGTATTTTAGGCATATTGCGTGGCATTGGATGTTTAAGCATAATACTTAGGAGTATTTAAACTGGATAAAGGAGCAATTGTGTGCAATAGCAAGTCAAGGGCTTGCTACAACTAAAGACTCGGTTTAGGGTAGTCATTTGATGAAAAACATTTGAAATTACAACTCTTTTTAAATTATCCTTGTGCTTTAGCCATTCTATTCTTCATATACATAATGGGCAAGATTTAAAGGCATTGATTGTGCTGGGGAATCAAAATATCTGACTAACTGTATGTGTATGCTAGTGCATTACAGAGCATGGACTGAAAGCACACAACACAAGTTTGAAGACACATGGCATGAACAGCGACCAATTGAAATGATTTTAGGAAAAGGTAAATTGCCATGAGAAATCTGCTTTCTATCAGTTTAGGGAAATTTCACGCAGACACTGTTGTATGCATTTGTTTTAGCAGGCGTGCTTTGTGCCCTTTGTTATGACGGGTACCTCTGATTACTGCTTTCTCATTGACAATTTCTGTGATGGGGACAAACCCATCCAATGCAAAAAGCACTGATTTAATTGGTCCCCTACAAAGAGAAAATAAACTGTTCAAGACTTTGAATAACACCATGAAATGAGGCAACATGCGTCTTAATTCATTTGAATAGACACATTAGGCGTAAGAGAACTTACGACATCCTATTTGCAATATTGGTTATGTTTAATCTGTAACCAAATCTTTTCTACTTCTATAACAGAGAAAAAAGAAATGACGGGTTTAGCTACTGGTGTGTCCTTTATGAAAGCTGGGGAACGTGCATTATT
Organism: Erythroxylum gracilipes; assembly: GCA_026413385.1. Taxonomy (NCBI): domain Eukaryota; kingdom Viridiplantae; phylum Streptophyta; class Magnoliopsida; order Malpighiales; family Erythroxylaceae; genus Erythroxylum; species Erythroxylum gracilipes. The sequence goes on from JANZLC010000004.1 coordinate 275,106, forward strand.
ACACGTGGGATGGGAATTAGGTTATGGGAAAGAAGGAAACTTTTCTTTTCCAAATGTACCACCCATGGCAGATATAATATATGAAGTTGAGTTGATTGGATTTGATGAAACCAAAGAGGTGAGTTGGTCATGAATGATTTCCAAATTGTTTCCAGAAACAGTCATATCTGGTCCAGATTGTATTTTCTTTTTGTGGTGCGTAATAATCTACATGCTCGATAAATTTGCAGGGAAAATCTCGTGGTGACATGACTGTGGAAGAGAGAATTGGAGTTGCAGATCGAAGAAAAATGGATGGGAATGCTTTTTTTAAGGATGAGAAACTTGACGAGGCCATGCAACAGTATGAAATGGTCACAACCTCGTATTTCTTGAGTAACATTTTCTAATTCGTTTGTGTTGTGCTTGATTAGTTTTACTAACTTACGTTGATATGCAGGCTATTGCATATTTAGGTGACGACTTCATGTTTCAACTTTTTGGCAAGTTTCGGGACATGGCATTAGCAGTTAAGAATCCATGCCACCTTAACATGGCAGCCTGCTTAATCAAGCTTAAACGTTTTGAAGAAGCAATCGCCCAATGCACTATAGTAAGTTCACTTGAAGAGTTAATTAAGTTCCCTTTACTATTCTCCACAGGTTCTATGTTTTCAAATGCTACAATGTTTGAGGTTTATTTATATAATTTTGAATAAGCAGACACTTCATGCATGGAAAGACCTGTCAATTTGATGTTGATGTTTCCTGCTAACTGCTCTTATAGCCTTATGGGCTCAGCACTGAAAATATAGAGCTGATGCTTTCTGGCTCAAAGAAGGATTGAGCTAAGAAAAATTACAATTTCCTTCAACTCAAATGCTTTAAAGGAATTCTTCCTTTGTGGGCTTGGCTCAGGTGTTAGCAGAGGATGAGAAAAATGTCAAAGCATTGTTCAGAAGAGGAAGGGCAAGAGCAGAACTTGGCCAAACAGACTCTGCCCGTGAAGATTTCAGTAAAGCCCTTAAAATTGAACCTGAAGACAAAGCAATTGCAAGGGAGCTGCGCCGGCTTGCCGAACACGACAAGGCTGTCTACCAGAAGCAAAAGGAGATATACAAAGGAATCTTCGGACCACCACCACAGCCAAAGCCAAAGCCTACTAATTTGGTGATGCGCATTTGGCAGTTTCTTATCGTCATATGGCAATGGCTACTCTCCTTGCTTCATCGCATCTTCAAGGGTGGAAGACCTAAAACTGACTAGGTGAAGAGCTCCAGTTGAAGAGTTGTGTCCCACTAATAGGAACTGTTCTATGAAGCCAGTTGTTGCAAATTAATTATTAGGAAGGGAATTCCTACCTTAAAAAAGGTGTGTGCAACTCTAAACTAATGTTTCCGATTAGTTTAAATTTTGTTTAGCAACTTCAATTGTTCTTCTAATATTAAAGTTGTGGTCTGAACTTTTATCACAATTTGCTGATAGTTATCTCTGAATAACCCGTAATTGTCTCATTCGTTTGCAAAGATGCTATAATTCTATATAAACTGACCAGTGTAGAACAAACAAGGATCTTTAGAAATATGGTTTACGAAATCACCATTGTATAGCTGTATGGACACGTTACTGACAACATTCCTAACCCATACTAAACATACAGCAGAGACAAGCTTCGAATTGGAACATTATTTGTAGACTGAACAAGAAAAGCTCAAACACCGAGCAACTTAATATCATCATATTTTCTAGGAAGTCCTTTTGTTTCAAGCACAGAACAAGAGCTCACCAAGGTTGCTTAAACGTGGCAATCCAAACACAATATGCGCAAACGATCTGTTGAGACATGTACACATAAATAGCAAAGGCAAGAGCCGCCAAACCCACATCCATCAAATCACCCTTTCTCTTTGGGCTCAACTTATCCTTCAATTCTTTCCCAAATCCCTCAGCTGTGGAAAAGAGTTGTCTTGAAGGTGGTTGATTCTCTGGTCTCAGTTCCTTCTTCGCGTTTGGACCAGAAGTATCTATGGTAGGTTCACCTCTTTGACAGGCCATGACCGTCTGAATTCTGTGGCAGTTTCTGGTTCTCACTACTTGTATTGATACGTTAGTTTTATGGAAGGAATTGCCTATGGAGAGAGCAGCCATGGAAGGGAAAAGTGATGGGTTTTAGTGAAGGTTGATGGAAAATGAACTGATCATGTGACTCTTTTGTAAGAACTTTCTTGCTCGTGGAAGCTTTAAGTGGGAACCTAAAGACGGAGAAAAGACAACGTATGACAATCCCCCTCTCCCACAAAATATCTCTGCAAAGGAAGACCAAACGCTTGCCTCAGAGAAAGGAAATGGATAAGATGCTACCGCCCTCTTATTCTGGATAAGCAATAGGTTCATAAGTAGGCTTGACTGGATCCAATCCAATTCGAGTGGTGTTGTTTGCTTGGACGTTTCAATCTTATGCTAATTAATTTTATTTATATGTTTATGTAGATCTTATGTGTGGATAAAATTTAACAAATTATGGTTAAATTTTTTTAACCGAAACAAAAGATGTGATTCCATTCAATTCAAAATTAATAAATTTGGTTAGATTTGATTAGATTTTAAATTTATTTTTTATTTTTTATTTTAGTAAAACTTAAATTAAAATCTTTTGGTTTAATTTGACTCATAATTATGATTTTAAATAAAATAATGCCATTTTTATTATTTTATTTGAATTAAATTATTTAAATTTGAAAATTTGAAAACCAAATTTCAATCATATTTCAAGCATCCAAGATTACGGTCTCGTTTGGTAAACAACCAATCTGTTTGACTTTTCAAATAGTTACAAAAGCTATTTAAAGAGTAATACATCCGATAGTTGATTTAAGATAAACAACCAAACATGAAAACGTTCCTATATAGTAGCGTTTTCATCAATCAGTCAAAATTTTTACTATCAAAAGTTAATTATACCTTTTAATTGAGTTCCTAGATACCTATTTTAGGAATAGTGTTTTTTCTTATAATTATTTTATGCAATTATAAGTTGAGAAATAAAATATTGACCTTAAAAGAAAATAAAAATAGAAAGAGTTAGAATAAATTTTTCATAGTTAATAAAACAATACAAGTGAACATAACTTCTCTAAAATCTAAATTTTTATAAGAATATTCAACGAAATACTAAGATATATAATATTCATACTTTTATAATTTTTTAAGGTCATGACCTCATAAGTTATTTTACACATAAACAACTAATACTAGACATCTAATTTTACCAAACTTCTTTAATAAGTAACTAATATAATTTACTTATTAAATTAGCTGATATAATTAACTATTAGTTAATATTGGATAGAATTAATTAATAGCTAATACAATCAATAAATTGTCAAATAAGACCTATTTTAGATTCTATCAAGAGACTTTGTTGTCACTTCTAATAATGAGCTATGGCATTAGGTGCTTAGTTTACCGGTTGACTCTCTTGTAGTCTTTAAAACCTTAGTAAAACTAGTAAACTACCCTCTCCTATTAGACAAGTTAGACTGGCGAGCCCATCAAGTTTTGACTTGATCGTGTTGAACTCACACACCATATCAACTCTATAATCGTGTGCTGTGGCCGCTCTCTCGTGTGACCAAACGACAACTTGCACGCTCACCGGCTCCTTCCTCCCTCTTTCCTTTTCTCGTCCCTTCTTTATTGAACCGATATGATTAACTACGATTTACGTAAAGAGGAGACTCAGAAGAGTCAAAAAGAGAAGAATAAATGACGTCAAAAGTATACGCCATTGTCAAACTTCCTTGCCTTTCTCTATCTTTACCATCTTTGATCTTCCCACGCAATCAATATGAATATACTATACGTGTAGTTTAAGAAATTTTGATTAAATTTTAGAAAGAAAAGAAGAGTGAAAACTTAAAAAGAGAGAGACTCTTGCGTCAGAACTCCCACCTGTGGTCCACCGTTGACTCGGATAGATTCAAGTCACGAGCCCTCCTCCCTCTAACCCTCCATCCTCCATTTCCTTCTCTTCCTGCTTCTCACCTTCCTTTTTTTCTCTTGTTTTTTGTTCTTTCCTTACCAAAACTAACTAGGTTTGGTTAGGTTATGTTTCTTCACCTATAAACTTGGAACCTCGCTTGCTTCTGTTCTGTTCTTTTACTAGGCTTTTGTAAACATCTGTTTCTGCTTCTGTTTCGTGGTTGTTCTTGTTTTTTCTTTTTTAGTGTTGGGGAGAGTCAGTCGTGTTCTTATGTAATAAAGGCGGGTTTGATTGTTTGGTAGTTGTTTTTGTAATTAGAGTTAAATTCAAAGATATGAAGAGATTGAGATCGATTGACGATGATTTTGATTCCTACAACCATAAATCTTCTCCGAGAGGTTCCAGTTCAGCCCGATCTTCTCGAAGTTTCTATTACAAGGCGTCTGATAATGCAAGGAAAGGCTCCTCCACCACCACCTCGTCTTCGTCTAGCCGCTACGATCGAGATCGATGTATTGAGGACGACAATCGAGAGAGCCCCAGGCTGTTTCGGAAGCGATCGGGTTACGATTTTGATGGAGTTGATCGCAGAAAAGGGTTTGGATTTGGGTTTGGGTTTGGATTAGGGTTTGATAAGTACGGTGGTAGAGAAGGATATAACCGTGGTGACCGGGGCATTCATCGTTCGGAGAGTTTCTGCGGCGCGTCGAGGAGGGATTTTCCGAAAGGTTTTAGGTCGGAGCGAGATAGGTTCAGAAGAGAAGGGAGTGTGTGTTCGTGGAAGAGATTTAAGGAGTTTGATGAGAGTAGAGGGATTAGGGGTGGGACTGAGGAGAGAATTAGATCGTCTCCTAAGGCGTTGAGGGATGTGAAGTCGCCGACTTGGTCGAGGGATTCTGGAAAAGGGAGGTCGGCGAACTCCAAGTCAAGGTCGTCTCCGACTTGGTCCAAGGATTCAGAGAGTGAGCAATCTAGGAGTGTGGAGGCGGGAAAGAAGAGTGTTGAAACGGAGACGAAGGGTGCTGAGTGTGGGAGTAGTAGTGATATGGAAGAAGGTGAGCTTGAACCAGAACCTGCGGGCAATGGAGACGAGAATCATGAGAGAAAGAAAGGTCCCGAACCGGAAGGTGATGGAGTGGATGTTGATCCTAGAGAGGTGTTGGAGGTTGAAACTCGTAGTAATGATGAAGTAAATGAAGAGCAAAATGGGTTTAATAATCGAAGTGTTCCTGAAGACAAAAATGTGGCGGGGGAAGTTAATGAGGGGATTGATTCTGAGGAAAATTTGAATGATAAGGCCAATGTTAACGATGACGAAGATAGAAGTCTTGGTGATGAGGATGACGGTGTTGCAGAGGGAGATAATATTAAAGGAAAAACCGAGTGTGAATTGGAGCAAACCGAGAATACGATTGCTGAGATGTCTATGAATGCGGAAGGAGGGATTGGACGGGAAAAGGATAATGATCTTGAGGCCGAGGTAGGTGAAATTGAAGTTAAAGGATCTCATGAAGATGTCATAACGAAGAATGGTGGGGTGGAAGTCCATATGCACAAGGTGTCGCAGATCTCGTGTCAGGATTTAAGGGATAAAGGCAAAGGTGTAGCTTTTTCACCGCTCTACCCCACAGATTCATCTGAAGTTTGTATATTTGCCGAAAAGGAACCAAGAAACCTTTCAACTTCTGGGGATGTTGAAGACATGGAAGGGCCAAGTACCAGGGGATTTGATTTGTTTGGTACCTCACCAGTCAAGAGAGTGGAGAAAGCGCAGCAATCAGGTTCTGGAAAGCAAAAACATGAAAAGCTGATGTTGGAAGCACTTGATCTTTCTCTTAGCTTGCCTAGTGTTCTGCTACCTATTGGTGCATCTGTTGATACAGCCCAGGCTCCTGGTTCCCCAAGCAGAAGTGTTCAGTCTTTTAGTACGTTCCAGACAAATTCTAATGGTTTTACTGCATCAATGTCGTTTTCAGGTTCGCAGACATTTTTTCACAATCCAAGCTGTTCTCTTACACAGAATTCACTAGACATGGACAACTATGAACAATCTGTTCATAGTCGCCCCATATTTCAGGGACTTGATCAAGCAACTGGGCAAGGCCCAGTTGACAGTGATTCCAAGACTAAAGATGTTCCCTTGTATCAAAGAATAATTATGAGTGGAATTGACTCCAGTCATCAGTCTGAAGCATTACAGGTTACGTCAAATGGTCAAACTTGGCAAGGAACTTCTAAATTGCCGAATGAACTTGAAAGGCAGTCGAGTTTTCATAAACAGTTATCAGTAGGACAGATGAGAAATCACGAAGATGCGAGATCCCCTTCGCAGAGCTTGAGATCTCATGATTCTGGTGTAAACTATGGCTTTGAGAAGAAACGGATGATGAGAGATAAGCATGGAAGT
>JANZLC010000004.1:299671-322207 GCA_026413385.1 Erythroxylum gracilipes
TTATTATTTTATAATTAATTATATACAATTTATTATTAATTATATGAAAATATTATTATTAATTATATAATTTATTTTAACTTATTATATTAAATTTTATTTTATTCTACTATATGTGATTTATATTTAAAAATATATTATTTATAATTTAATATATATAAAAATATATACAACTAAAACCTGTGATTCACAACTTTTATCAGGAGCAATCCTGAACCAGAGTCGCGATCGTGCTTCACGACCTTCATCAGCGAAGTCGTGATCATGCTTTAGCAAGATCGCGATTTGCGACTTTATCAGAAACAAAACGATGTCGTTCTGCTTACTTAATACGTTCTGTTTCAGGAGCAAAACGACGTCGTTTGGTTTATAATTAATCGCGCTTTCCTTCTCTCTCACAATCGCGATTTGCGACTTTATCAGAAGCATATCGTTTTGCTTACTTAATACCGGTTTTTAAACTTTAATATTTTTATGAGAATATAATTTTAATTTTAATGATTTAGAGCATTAAAGTTTAACCGTAATGTTTTAAAAAATTGATTAATTGTGTGCGTTCTGTTCCGATGTTTCCTCCAAAAACTGGCTCCCACAACTTCTTGTCCGTTTTGTTACCTACTCGCAGACTCTCTGATGCCCTTGCTAACTCAGATAGCCAGATCCATATTCCCAAGCCAAACTCCAGCATCGATCTGAATTAAGTACGATTGTTATTTATTAGGATACGTACACGTCGAAACTTCAACTGTACGTCCGCACCAGATCTCGTCGACAATGTCTGATAATTTATTTCACATGACGTAAGCTGGGTAATTCACTGATGTTCAGGCATTGCACGTGTTAGATCCTGTGATTAAAAAACAGAATCAAACTAAAAATTTTGGATGGGTTAAATTTGTTATTTAATTTTTATCCTTTTTATCTTAATAATTTTTTTTAGTTAAAATTAATCAATTTGTTAATTAATCGATTAATTTTAAAATTAATAATTTTTTATAATTAAAATAAGCTAATTAATTTTTATTTAATAATTTTTGTTTTCAATTAAATTTTAAATGAAAAATATTTTCTTTTAATTATATTTAAAATTTAAAATTTATATTTAATTTTTAACCGGTTTACAAAAATTGATATAATCTTTTAAACCTTAAACTTTTTATTTTATTTATTTAACTTCTTATCTCATTTTTAAAATATTAGTCACATCTTATATGAAATAAATTACAGGTGAAAAATATAAAATTCTACTGTTGATTAAATATTTTCAGAAAATAATAATTTTTAAATTATAAAATCTTTTAATTTTTAATTTTAATACATCAACTATAAAATAATGATGAAATATACGCGATATAAATATTAGACATAGAATAATTAACTGTAACTAACATAATAACTCAATTTTAACTCTTAAACTTGATTTCATGCTAATTAAATATTATTTAAATTAATAATTTAAGATAATTTTGTAATACCCATATACTCACGTGCACACTTAGATTTGAACATGTAGCCCTTCGCTTAGGCCTCTAATAGTGGCCCGACTTGGTAAGATTAAAATGGTTGAATTTTATGTTAATTTTTTCAAGATTGGTAATTGATTTTAAATTATCTTTAGTTCAATTGAACATAATTTAATCAATGACAATATGAAAATTAAAAAAACTTTTTAAATAATTATATAATCTTTAAATTTTTAAAAATTTGTTATAATTTTTATTTTTTATAACATTATTTTTATTATATTTTAGTTAAATATAAATTTATACCCAATTTTAGTTAATTAATATTTATTTAAATTAATAATTTATTCATTTGAATCAAATTTAATTTATTTGATTTTGTCATTATTTTTAATTAAAATATGAAGTATTAAGGACATTTTTTAAAATTAAAATTGTGAAGAGTTTTTTTTTCAAAATTTTAAAATTAAATATTTAAGGGTGGTTTAGAATTAAAGGTAAAAACTAAAAACTGTGTATTCTTTGATCTGACAAGACCTCGCATGTGATGGAGGCTTTTAATGGGAGTTAGTTATTTTTGTTTAGAAGTTTAGTATCTTTTACTCTTTAATCTTTAACTTGAAGGCTTAGATGACGGTGAAGAACTGTGCTTTTGTTTAGTTTAAAAGAAATTGGTTTCCATTAATTCAAGTTTCTACTTTCGTCCCTTGCTACAGTAGCTTGCAAACTCATAACACATTTCTCGTTAATGCAAAGGGACATACGTATACATACATAGTTAATCACGACAAGAAAGCCGGTTGGGATTCACTCACGCTTCTGCTGATGCACTACTTCCATATTTAAACATACAAAACTCACGATCATCAAATAAAAAAGTAACCAATGTTAGTTAGGTTCGCCATTTTTAAATTCCAAGGTTTCTGATCATGCATAACTTGCGCCTTTGTTCTCTCCTTATTCTTATTCCTTGGGCCGTTGCTTCCTACTCCTTATAAGTCATCTCTTGAACACCCTTTTCACTTCACAAACTGGGGATATCATCTTTTTTGTTAGGAAGTGTACTTCCATTGCTAAGAGGCAGGTAAAAATTTTGAAAGCTAAAAACTCCCCTTTTACTCCATAGAGAAGCAAGGCTATAATCTTTTGATACTGCATTTGCAAAAGGGTATGTGTTAATTGTTGCTGATTTATTGATTTCGTATGTGAAGTCTCTACTTCAAGTTTCTAGCTATTTGGATATGATCTTTAGATTCATTTTCTACTTCTGTTTTTTTTATTCGTTGTATAGATTTGATGTTTCACTAAACCTCTATTTCGATGTCTTATGTTATTGGCATTACATGCAAGAGTGTTGTGATTAATGTTTAGAAATGGAGTTTGTCAAGTGTTTGCTAAAATGACTCTAGACTCTAGTAATCTGGTTATTATCTTCTGATCAAAGTGACAGAACCTACACTTTTTCGGGTCGATTCTTAACCTAGTTCCTGTCTCTGTCGACATGGAGACATAATCACTTGTCATGCTCAGTGTTCTTGAAAAGTTAAAATCTTCAAAAGGTTGGTTTTTGGTGCTTTTGCATGTGAAAAGTGTGGACAAGATTTGAATCTCAATGGATGTTTTGATGTGATTAAAGAAACATGGGCAGCTAAAAAGTGGGTCTTTAGATAAGAATACTAACATATCTTTTCTTCTGTTTTGTCCCTTTCTTTGGATCCGTTCTGCTTCTTTCATGTCCTCAACTTTTAACTGTTTCTTTAACGAGTTATTAACACTTGTTCATCAGATCCTATAAAAAGTGCAAATGTCGAAGGCAAGTCCATGGCACCTTGTTTCTGATGCTGGAGGAAAGATCGAAAAGAGTGAAATTCATTCTGCTGTTGAAAGGTACCAACTCTGTTCCTTTTGCTAATCAATCTTCGAACTATTTGTGCTAAGAACTTGTGTAAGCATGTAGCATTACTGTCTATAAATTTAAATGCATGTAGTATTTGCTGATGCAGGTATAAGAATTATCATACAGTGAATGGAGGTGAAGAGGAAAAGAGAAGAGCTAACTACGCCGATTTGGTAGGCCACAACTAGTTCTTGGCGTTGGGAAAAAGAACAAGACACTTGCACTCTGTCTTTTTGTCTTTTTTCATCTACAAGATCTTTTAGCTATTAAGTGCCAGTGTTTAAGGATTTTACATGTGTATATTAGTATTGTCTCTTGTGGGTTTCAGACAAATAAGTACTATGATCTGGCCACGAGCTTTTATGAGTATGGATGGGGAGAGTCTTTCCATACCGCACCCAGGTGCGTTTTGACGCTTAATAAGCAATGATTCAGAGCATTTGTTTTGATCCTGGAGACCCCTTTTGTAGAATTCATTATGTATGTATAACTTTTTTTTGTACAGATTCAAAGGGGAGAGTTTTCGAGAGAGCATCAAAAGATATGAACACTTCCTGGCTTTACAACTTGGCCTGAAACCTGGACAGAAGGTTTATTTCCCTGTTGTTTTATTCATAATAACAGAACATAACATGATCAATTAGTTCCACCGATTGATTAACACTTTGTTTTGCCTTTTTAGGTGTTAGATGTAGGATGCGGAATTGGTGGTCCGCTTAGAGAAATATCTCGATTCAGGTGAGCATATACACTTCATTTTCTTAAACGAAACCATTGAATTTTAAAGTAAAATTGGGTTTGACCATGCAGATAATCCATATGATCTTACTTCAGTTAAAAAATCATTTCAATAAGTTGTAATTATACGATATCTGGGCTCTGAGTCATCCGTATTGTGGTTTTCTGCAGTTTAACATCAATTACTGGCCTGAACAACAATGAATATCAGATAAGCCGGGGACAGGTACATACAAATCTTCCATACTACTAGTACTTTGGATTACTAGAATTCCAGTTATAGACAAATATCTGTTCAGCAAAAGCCCTTTTAAGAAATTTTGTGAAATCTGAACCTACTGGTCTCTGTTGTTCTTCAGATAAAGAATCGCCTCGCAGGATTGGAAAAAACTTGTGACTTTGTGAAGGTTGGTCTGGTGCATTCTTGATTAAGTTAATTACATACTAAATTATTATCCTTAAACCATATTCTTTTCCATCTTCTGTCTTTACTCTGTTGAACATAATGTAAAAAAGTTTCAATTGTAATGAAACCATATGTTACTATTCATCAGGGTGACTTCATGAAGATGCCATTTCCTGACAATACTTTTGATGCTGCTTATGCGATTGAAGCTACTTGCCATGCACCAGATGCAGTATGTCTGAAACTACCGAGGATTGCAAATTGACCTATTCTTCTCCATGATTCAAAAAGTTCTAACTTCTCTTTTTGTCCTCAAAAGGTTGGGTGCTATGGGGAGATTCTGAGAGTGTTGAAGCCCGGACAATGCTTTGCTGCATATGAATGGTGCATGACAGATTCTTACGATCCAAACAATTCTGAGCACCAAAAAATTAAGGTCAGATTTATGAATTCCTTGAGAGTTCTGGCTTTTAAGTGTAATGTGTTGCGGATAAATGTCATTAACATTTCTTTATCAGGCAGAGATAGAAATTGGAAATGGCCTCACAGACATTAGAACAACTGCACATTGCCTTGAAGCTCTAGAAAAAGCTGGTTTCGAGGTACTCTGAACATTTCTTTTATGTTTTCTCAATTTCCAGGCTAGACAAGAAGTTTTATCCAAAAGAAAGAAACTGAAGAGCTAGACATGAACTGATGGTTTGTTTTTGTTGTGGGACGAGAAGATCATATGGTCCAAAGATGCTGCAGTAGGAGCTCAAATTCCTTGGTTTCATGCTATGGATAAAGACAACTTCTCACTAAGTACCATCCACACATCAAGTCTAGGCAGATTGTTCACTCAGAACTTGGTAAAAACATTTCATATTTTTCCTGTGCTTGACATTTATTTTGTTTTCCTGGAAGCAACATTGTTTGAACTTGCTTGTTTTCATATTTTTGCAGGTCTCGTTCCTGGAATTCTTGGGACTTGCTGCAAAGGGAAGTGGAGAAGTTCATAAAATTCTTGAAACGGGTGGGGACGCTCTGGTTGCGGGCGGAAAGTGAGTTTTCAATTTCATAAATAAAGCATAAACACTCTTTATTAGGAAATTAGTCAGTAAGATTATGAGAGTTAACATGGAAGGTTGGTAAATGATTTGACTAAAGAATTAAAAGGACAATTCCAGGAATTAGGCTTGGAAATGGGTTGTCAAAATCAGGCCGGCTTGGCTTAACTCAATTCGACCTAATTTAATTTAAAATCAATTAGTTAGGTATGCATGACTTAAATGGATCGAATGTTTTTGTTAAAATAATGTAATTTTAGTGTAGTTATACAAAATAATGGTAATATTTTGATGGATCAGTCCAAAGACAAGTTTGGTCCAATCCGATCAAATTTATTGTCATTTTTACTTAGAAATAAACCATTTTAAAAGTTCGAGTCTAACTTAATCTCAACTAGGTTATGATTTACATTGACTTAAATTTTTTTAAAATTTAATTAAGTTTCAAATAAAATTTAGATTTAAGTCAAATTTTAAACTTTGTTTGAAACAAATTCAAGTTTCAAGCATACACTACAAAAAAAATTTCAAGCATTTCACAAACTTTTAGATACATAATTAATAAAAATACATAATTAATAAACTATGTTATTTTTTTAAGATTTATTTAGTACCTAATACATTTAAAAATATAATTAATTCAAATTTCTGTTTAAAAAAAGAATCATTGATTCATATTTATTATTAACGATGTAATTATGACATAAATATATCTCTATCTCCATTATTATTATTATTATTATTATTATTATTATTATTATTATTATTATTATTATTATTATTATTTTGTCAGCAATCTAAGAGAAATTATGTATTCAGGAAGGGGATATTCACAACAATGTTTTTCTTCTTGGTTCGAAAACCTCTTTAAGAAGTCGACGACAAATTATTGGATGGAGAACTGCAGATTGATCCAAGAATTGGTCTACTACTACTATGCTAATGCTAATCCAGCTCTGTATGTCCGTACTGCTCTCTGTTATAAGTTGCTACATTTTTCATTTCTCTTGCCTTTCCTGATTGGGAGTGCCCTATTAATTTATTGTGATCAATAAAACCAAATAAATTTGTAAAATCCGAGTTTAACATTTTGGTGAATCAGCTCAAAGACAAGTTTGGTTTTATCCGATCAAATTTATTGTCAGTTTTACTTAAAAATAAACCCTATGTAAAAGGGCTTTGAGGCATTAGTATTACTAAAAATTCAACCCCAAAGACGGAGGTTGAGGCCTTGGGGTCCAACAAAGCCCTTTTTTTCACATCCTCTTAGTCACTCGTCCTGTGTAATTATGTACCATATCAAACAAAGAAGGTATACATTACCTTCCTAAGGTGGAGTGTGGAGGTATTCTTGAAAACTTGTAGTAGCCACAGGATCAGCTGTGTGGTTTCTCTCCTTAACACAACCCGTTCAGGCTCGTCGGCACTGTCAGGTCCGAGCTCAACTGTCATTCCTGTTAGACCACCACTTGTTGTAAGCCCTTTTCATATAGGAATAGGAATCCTTCTATGTCCCAATAAATCAGGCACAGCAAAGCATCCCTTAAATACACCCCAAGCGTCTCCAATCTGAGACAAGCTTGAGCCGATGAATTCTGAAGCTCTTTGTCACGGAAAAATGTCTGATTTGGGTTACCAATTTGTCTCAGAAACCAACAAGTTTATGTTCCAAGGTTGCTCTTCAAGAATTTCCTACCTGCTACCTCGAATCAGCCTTTGGCCTGAGTGGAAATACAAGAAAGTGAGCTACGTTCTTGGGGGAGGGAACATTCATCATAACTAAACAACAATGGAATCAAAAGGGAACAAGCCACGCTAAGGAAAATATTGAGCAGTTACACGTGTTTACTGAAGTCTTAGCTGAAGAGAAGAAGACACCAGTAGAGAGCTAAGAATGCACCAGAATGAATATAATGAAACGAAATAGGATGTCTCAAGATTGTTTTGTGAGCTCAACTTGTAACAGTATAATCAAATCACAGTTAATCAGAAGTATAACTTATACTAAAAAGAAACATCATTAGAATTTAGAAACGAGAAAGTATAAGCCATAATAGCGTACCTCGACTTTCCTTTGTTACATTCATCTCACTTTCCAGATTCTGTGCAGTTTCAGTCATTCCTTTGGCATTGTAAGCTTGGATCATGGTTGCAAAGGTAATGTTGTCAGGTTTACATCCTCTTTCCTTCATGGCCAGGAACAACTCGGCCATCCTTTCTACCTCACCAACCTTACCATATGCACTGATGATGCAATTAAAGAAAGGGGTATCAAGAACTACATCTGTGTTCTCGACTTGCCTCGAAATTGAATCAACCTTCATCATAAGACCAGCTTTGCTATAAGCACTAACAAGAGAGCAGTAAGTAATTGTATTAGGCTTCACTCCTTCATGTTTCATTGTTTTGAAGTATTTCTCCATTCTCTCAACATCACCAGCCTTTCCAAACGACTCAATTATAACATTGTAAGTAACAACCGTCGGAGAGAAGAGCCTTTTCTCCATGAACTTTATAACAGAATCCATCTTCTTATACAAGCTAGCTTTCCCATATGATCTAATCATGATGTTGAATGTCATGATATCTGGGTTTATTCCCATTAACTGAAACTCATCATACCATTTCTCCATTTTCTCAATCTGCCCACTGCTCCCATATGCCCGGATGATCGAGTTAAGCGTGAAAATGTCTGGCATTGAGCTGCCACTTTCAATCATCTCTGTCAAGGAATTTTCCATATCCTCAAACATTTCAGCCTTACCATATCCATCAATAACAGTATTGTATGTGACAGTACTGCATTCAATTCCTAGGTATGACATCTCAGCCAGAATTCTTCCAATTAGATCAAATCGATTGCATTTAATACAACAGTTTATAAGGATGGAATAAGTATACACATCAGGCCTGCATTCAGAGGCTGATTTCATGTCGTCCAGTGTAGAAAATGCCTCGTCAATTTGCCCACTTTGGCCATAGGCATTTAGAAGAGAAGTGTAAACCTCAATACTTGGTTTGAGTCCCTCGGTTTGCATGATTTCAAAGAGCAAGCTCGCTTCATCTGGTTTCCCACATTTTGCGAGCATCATTATCAACTTCATGTATGTTTTCCATCTGGGTTCATACCAGTGTTGCTTCCTGAGAAGTCCAAATATCTGCAACCAGTAAGAGAAGTCCCAATTGTGAAAAGGAACCTAGTAATTTCTACATACACCCTGGAAAGCTTCAATGGAAAACAGAAAATGCTCACAAACCTTTAGAGCAGATTCCCAACGATTCTCCTTAATTGCATCATCTAGAGCCTCCAAAACTGCCTTGGGCCAGAGATTGTTATACTTGTTGGAATCGGCTTTTTTCTCTATATTCTTAATAGCAGATTCTGTTCTCAGAATCCGGGACAAGTTCTTCTGGGGTTGCCGTTGCAGCCCAGTAGAGAAATCTTCCACTCTCCAATCCGACGAATTGATGGTAAGTGACCTCTGGTGGGAATCCACAGTTGGTTCTGAGAGGACTTTCATCGAGTAACTGGTTCGTGGTATGGCAATATGAGCAGAATAGCTTAAGCTAGCCGAGGTAAGGGTGTGTAGCTGCATTCCGCCGTGTGGGATGGTAAGAGCCCGTGTTATGGTAGTGGATACTGTTCTCTTAGATATTTCTATCGAGGTCTAGTGAGACATGGACAAATAATTAGTGAAGTACATCTGACCAGCAAGTAAGTTTATAGACCATTTGAATGCTCAAAGGGTCCATTTTATGATCGTATCAAACAGCATATCGTAAAAATCACACTCACATAGTTGATAAAATGCAATCACTAATTACTACGAAACAAATGTATTATATGTTTTGTATTCATGCAAATCTCTTCCAGTCATCTTCTCAGGCAACAGAAACTAAGAGTTCAGACAGTATTTGGAAGAAGTAAAAATTACTAATCGCTAATTGCGAATAAAAATAAAGGACCGACGTTTAAATAAAAGTGAGAGGAAGTAACGAAAAACGAGAGAAGAAGAGCGGCAATTCCAGAAGAATATATAGACAGAGGAAGAGAATAACATTTTATCTAAAGCTTCAAATGAGTAGGATTGTTATGGCGCCAATTACAAACCATGCCGGACGTTCTAGAAAGTTAATGTATATATAAAGCGCCGGCTCTAGGAAATATAAAATTAAGAAGAAACCAGAAATCTGTTAGCTATTACGAGTAGGAGATTCAAACTCCCTTTCAATCCTCACGTAAATATCAAATCTCACACAGCTAGTCGGTGAAACATGTACAAATAGTTTACGAAACTAGTAATCCAAAACTTTTGTAATCTCACGATCGCCTAGTGAAACAAGTGCACAGAGAGTTCAAGAAACTAACAATTCAAAATTTTTATACATATTGGAAGTTCGATTCTACCTTCTTTCGTACGAATGCTGATTCGGAATCACTTTACAAGATCTTAGTCTAACTCTCCAGCATTATAAGAACAAAAGAAGATCTGTGAATCATTTTTTGGCCAAATGTAAAGAAATTTCAAACTAAAATCATAGAACAAGATCTCTTCTCCGCTTGCAAATCAAGGCACAATGATAGTAATCTGAAGTGATTTATCGTAGAAGAAGAAGAGTAAAGCATTTCAGAGGTAGACGGAGAGAAAAATGAGAAAGAAAGAAGATAGAAGTAAAAAAGAAGACGAGAAAGAATGTGAGCCCACGGATGGAAATGGGGAAAATATTTAAATTGAGAGGTCTTGATACGATGTCGTTTACCTGGGCTGCTGTAAATTGGAAGACGTGTGACAATGAGCAAAACCAACTCTGGGCTTAAAGCACGCTCTTAATTTAAACAGGACCATGATAGGTTACTCTCATCCTTTTTCATGCAATCCGACCCGACCCGTAAGTTAGGTCTTCGTTGTATAACCATGCTAGTTGCTACATTGTTTTACCTTTTTGAATTACGGATTATGCACTAACCAAAGTCAAACTCAAACTCTTAAAATTAGGAAAGGATGTGTTATGTCCTATATAAAGAAGGTTGAGTCAATTCAAATGCAGGAAACCCAAAGTTCAATTGCCATTTATAAAGGTTCACCTAGATTATGTTACCAAGTAGTATTATGTCATCCGACTTTTATCTTTTTACTCGTATTGATTCATACACATTTTTAGTTTAAACTCGATCAAAATCTATGTAATCAAATCGTCAATTAATTTTGGGTAAAATTGATTAAAAGATTTAATATACCTAAATATTTTTATTTGTTTTAAAGTCCGATCAATTTTAATTTATTCAGTTCAATCATGAGTCCGACTTTTATCTTTTTACTCTACCGATTCATACACTTTTTTAGTTTGAACTCGATCAAAATCTATATAACTCAAATCATCAATTAATTTTGGATGAAACTAATTAAAAGAATCAATATACCTAAACCTTTTTATTTGATTTAAAGTCTGATCAATTCTAATTTATTCACTTCAATCCTGAATCCGATTAAACTTTAAAGTTTTAGATTGACATTCAACTCAAACCCGAGCTTGATCAACTTTCGAAAAACCAAAAAATCACTATTCATCAATTCACAAAACAATTTCAATTCATATATGAAAGAAATTCGATGAGAACCCAGACCGTGAAGCTCGAAAAAGGCTTGATCATGAGATCAGTCCAAAACTCTAGGAATGGTTCGAACTCAACTCAAAATCTGAAGAACCCGACGTAAAGCTTGATTATCTCGATCCCATCTTATTGACTTCAGACTGAGTCAGACCTTGAACCCTTTTGTCATCCCTATTTCTAATTCAAGTTAATCATGACAGGCTTGCTGCCGGACAACTCAACACAAAATCGAATAGGCTAGAGGTAACTGAACATGAGTTTCCTTGACACTATCCATACAGTGGGACGAGAAAAGTTGATAGATGCCAAGTATTTATTGATCATGCAGATTATCCAATTCCTGTGTTTATAATTTACCAATATATTTCTCAAACAGTCTCTTAGAAATCGATAAAGCATCTCCTTTAGCCTTCACTGGATAGATCTTTGTACCTGCTTGCCATTTGTTTGAGAAAGCTATCCATTCCTTCCTCCATTCCTCCAACTTGAAGCTTGTATTTTCTTCCAAGCTTTTTATCAAGTAATCAAAATAACTTGAAGCGCGTGGAAGATAATAATCTTCTAGTAATCCACTCCAAAACTTGTTTGCTAATCAGGAAAAATGAGGTAAAAGTAAGTACTCTACCCATATAAATGATGACAAGTAGCATGGATAATACGGTACTATGGAAGTGTAAACGATGTTACCATAATCATGAAGCTTGCTTTGAACTCTCTCTGTTGTGTCATACCACATTGTCACTTGCGTTCTGGCATTCCACTCATTCTGAAGAGAAAAGAAAAAACGGCTTTAGCAACTTGCAAACCACTAGATAGTAAGGACACCATAATCTACGTTGAAAATTAGTCTTCATCACGTAGGACTAAGCGTGGCCAAAAGGCCCAAACTGGCTGACTCGAGTCAAGGGATAAAGTATGGTCACAGGCTCAAGCCTTTAAAAAAAACTTTGAAGTCTGGCAGGTCTTCTGGATTGGGCGAGTTCAAGCTGAAGCCTGATGAAGCTCAGGCTATTCAGGCCATTCTCTGGCCCATAAACATAAGGCTCAGACCCAACCCAGCCTATTGCCAAGTGCTATGAAAGTTGTTGCAGTTAGTGGGAAGAGTAGATGGCCTTCATCTGAACAGAATTTGATTTTACTGAAATAGTTGGCCATGGCCGATTAATAGTATTAAGATGAGACTTCATTCACTTAGTTCTGTATTTATGTTTACAGCATTTGATATAATAATGACTGCAACGTACTGAAGCCAAGAGTAGGAAGTGAAAAGTTCTCACCTGTCTCTTATCAACAGGATTTACTCCTAGGCTTTTTGCACTTTCCAGCCATGTTCCAAGTAGGAAATTATCCTCAGAGGCAAGAAGTACATCGATATCCTTTATTAGCTGTAGGAATTTCTGGCTGTCGAGTTTCAAGGCAATAGAATCCTTCTTCCGAAAAGCAATTACTGCATCAAGGTATACCTCATTTGCTAATTTCGACAATACTTGTCTCGTTAGGTCAACCAAATCATACCTGTCATAGAAAACCAAGCTAGCTGGTTAATAATGTGATTCATCTGACCTTTTTAGCGTTAGTGTTGATCACATAGACAATGACCAAGACGAGTAGGAGATAATTCATCTATATTGGAATTACCTATATGTCAAGCTTCCAGAAAGATCATTTCCAGCATAAATGAATAGGCGCAAGGCATTGATAGCATCCTGGTTAGAGTACCATAAATGTGCTTGCGGCAAATCTGTATTTTCGTTTTGAATCAAGAATCTTCGGGTTTCAGGTGATTTTAACATGATACGCATCATGTTTTGTTTAGATGCAGCAGATCCATGATCTAGAGATGGATCCCAGTCTGGAAATTTTACTATGAAATCTGTGTTATGGTCCTACATGCAACAGATGTAGACCAGGAAATGGTTAGTATTAAAGCAGAAGGCTACCCTCTACTAGCATGCATTGTAGCTAAGCAGCAACTTTTGTATCAACAGTACTGTCCTCACAACACTATAACAAACTTCCAGAGCCTCTATCAAGAGATATGGGAGCCCCAAACCAAAGCCAGGCAATGGACCACAGTACTCTGTTCAACATTAGACTATTGAAAACATCATGTGGAAATTTATGTTTCAATTTTAGGAGTCAATAATCTGTGGACTGGGGATGCCTTTGCAACTTATAGCTGATCTCTTATAAAGAGACTTCTTACTACTGTGAGCAATCTCTGGCTCAGATGCAATCGAAGCCTTTGAAGACTAATAATGCATGGGAAAAGAATACATGATAATAGAAATCAAACAAAAAAGCAAAGAATGCTGTGAGGATTAACACCGCACAGAGAAGAACCCTACACACAATAAAACAAGTCATAATATTAACACTCCGTGTCACGTAAGAGTAGAGCTAAGTTTTGTTCCGGAAAGTCAGAGCACGAGAAAAATAATGTGTCTCATGTAACAGGAGAAAGACTTGATCAATCACTTGAAAGCACTGAACATATGAAGGCGGATAATCCATTACATACAGCAATTCCATCTGTGCAGTTGTAGATAGAGTGAGAGAGAATTTCCCAGGCTGACATAGCTGGGTTAACTGCTTTGCCATATCGTCTATGAGTGTACTTCTTCAGCCATTCCTGGAAAAGAATAAAAAATTATGGCAGTTACATCCACTCGGCCCTCCAATCTTATCTACACAGATGATTAAGCAAGAGATAGAAAAGAAAGAAATGCAAAATACAATGCAAATGTAATAATTCCATCTAGAATTTGATAAAACTTTTAATAATAATTGCACCAATCTAACTATTGAATAGCAACTAAAATTGTGGAAATAATGCAAATGTAATAATACCATCTAGAATTTGATAAAACTTTTAATAATAATTGCACCAATCTAACTATTGAATAGCAACTAAAATTGTGGCCTTACCAGGACACCAACTTTTTTTTTGCGGAATGCCATTTCAGACATAAGCTCATACACCACAGGATTATGCTCTATTCCTTCCATGCACAAGCCAACACCAACCTAATCAAAAGATAATTAAATAAGTGCAGATGGTCTATGCCAAAAGTTCAGTTTTGATGTGACAATATTAATATGTAGAAACTGCAAACAAGAATATCAGGAAAACTAATGATATGATCCATCAGGTTGAAAAGGGAATAGATTATGTTAAACAGCATATGCAACAAGGATACATGCTTCAGTTGTTACGCTAAATGATAAAAGACCAAATTTTCAGTGCACTATAATTGAATTGTCATTTGCACCAAATTGTGGTCTATACAGATTGTTAATATTTGATGTGAGAAGACAAATGTGCGGAAACTCCTAAAAAGAACATGAGCTAAACTCTTGATAGGGTTTCAACACTATCAGGTTGAAAAAGGGAAAAAAAAAATGTTAAACAGCAGATGAAACAAAATATACATTCTTCAGTTGTCACGCTAACTGATGAAAAGAAAATCTTCAGTATACCATAGTTGAATTTCCACTTGTGTGGGCATTAACTGGGCCTGAGGATAATGCATCCAATATTCCGTACATTTCAATGTTCCCACCAAAATTGTGCAACATACACCTAAAACATTAAAAGTTATGAGGGTTGAGAATATCCATTATTTAAGTTCCAATTCAAATTTCAAGAAAAATAAGGGTAGAAAAAGGATCAAAAGCAACAGTTTAAGATAGATCAACCGAAACCAAATAATCTTCTAATTATATGCGTCCATTACCAAACATAAGGAGTGCCATAAAATTGAGAGGAGTTACTCCATATTGGTCTGACCTCAGCAAACAGATCTAGAACTATCATTTTCCCAAATGGAACAGAATGCAAGAGTGCCTGCAAGTACCACCAGAATAAAATTTAACAGTAAGACATGCCACGATTACCAAATTATGAATTCTAGGTCAATGGCTCAGATCAAACAACAATATTTAATGTCCATGGAAGATGTAATTCTATAACAGTTTAAACAAAGCTTTAGAATCTCCATTTTACATATTATCTCCATCAAGAAATTAATTCATTGTATTTGTATCTTGGTGTGACCATGAAACCTTGCCTAGAATAGCTTTTTTTTTTTTTCTTTCTGTTTCTTGGAATCTATGAACAATAACAAACCATTTCACTCAATGCTCAAAGTTTCTTTTCTTATTCCTGTTATAAAGTCTAAGGGTATTATGTTAACCCCAGCCAACAACATTGCACAAGGAAAAGGTCTATTTACAATACACACATATCAACCCATGCTAGGTCAAATGCTTTATTCTTAATCCTTCTCTTCTCATGGTTGAGTACCAATGGCTAGGAGATGTAATAAGCTAGTTTTAAACCATTTCATGGTGGCTACCTGTCCCTTGAGTTGGACATTAAGAATCAGAAACAAAACCAAGAAGAGGTTAAATGTTACATGTACCTGCATTTGACGTGGCTTCCAAAAGGCAGAGTCTGAGTAGAATAGCCAACCCTGGAGGTTAGTAGAGAATCAACAAGAGATCAATTGCTAGATCTTAGAGGTCCAATGACAAGTAGAGGGAAGAAAAGGCAATTTCATCTTGTTAATTAAAATTCACAAAATATGTCATCAATCGAATGTTAATCCAAATGGAATACAAACATGTACTAACGCTATAAATGAACATGAGAGATCTGCTTCTTTTTTCATGTTCATACATGGATCTAAGATTTTAGAAATACTAGTCCCACATTACCAACTATAGCATCTTCAAGAGAGGGGGATATTCAACTTAGAAACAATTAGAAAAATGAGAAGCATACTTGCATTAACCACACAGCCTCTTTATCGCCTGCAGACATTGCTTTATATACAGCCGCACCAAGTGAAGAGATATATTCTGGATCATTTGTAGGTGGAGAGTTTTCATTGAATGTATCACTATATTATGCATGAACATATGTAAGCCATTCATATTAGGAGAAACTAAAGAACATCTTCGTAAAAATAAGAGAAGTACCAGTTGTAGATATCCGTCACATCCCCATATTCTGAAACAAAAGAATATCAACAGTTTACACATATTTTCAACAATTTATTGTATAAACTGCTTTACAATTGCATGATGCAAAAATTATCAAAAGATCGAAGAAGCCCCAAAGCTAGAATCAAGTGCTTAAGAAATACTACGTTGAGGATATTTAATGAAAATGCATTGCCTTACATAACCATACCAATATCAAATATGCAAAACCTTCTTCATCCAATCAAATGAAAACAGACAAATCAATGATTCTAAGAGTCAGATACAAGGCACACACCTGCAATTTGTTGTCTTATGAAAGCCTTCCCAATTTCAACAAACAGGGGATCATGAGGGTTGAGAAGGTAAGTACAACACCAACGAGGATTCATGTCCACAGTGTTCCTAATAGGAAATGTAAATATGATTTAATAGTAACACCATGAAGATCTCACATTTAAATTAAACTTAGAAAGGACTAAAAAGAGCACCCAATAATATATTCATCATTTTAAACAAGGAACTCATAGCCACTGCTTGACACTGTTCAAGCTAGTATGGAGTAAAACCATGCTTAATTTAAATACCAGTCTCCAAGTCTTGTTATATTTGCCGAAGGGAAAATTCGCTTCAAAGCTGCTGGAACATTCCCAGAGAATGAGGGAAGCACTGGAACAGAGAAGAAATTGTTTGACAGTGATGTGGTCAAATAACGAAAGACTACTCTCTACTTTCATATTTGAAACAGAAATTTCAAGTAGTCCTGTATAGAAGAAATGAATAAGATTTATCCTCAAGATTTGGAACCTGTGTTTAAAAGTGGACAATACAGATAGCAAACGACAGTTAATCTCTATGCTCTGGCGAGTAACATGAATATACCTGGGGTCATGCCAAGTTCAAGCATCCGAGATACTATCTGTTTCTGTAAACTCAATTGTTGATCTAACCAATTTTGAGATAAAGGCCCACCCCACCTGTCATTAGTTGAATAAAATAAATAGAGGAAAAAAATCAAATACAAATACAAATTTGATGATTAAGAAAATCAGTAATGGCACATGCAACCTGTCCAGAAAAGGGGGATATCTTGCACTAAACAAATACAAAATATAAAAACCATTTGGTCAAAACGATGGAGAAACCAGAGGCCATATTACATACAAAATCAGGGTCCTTAATAAATCTTGTTTAGTCTGTGAATAAGTTCTACTAATCAGCTTCAAGGAACGTCATCTTTTTGTCTTAGCTTTATTATGGTAGAAGCTATTGGGGTAAAAATAAAGGATAGGAGACTCCATAATTACCCACCCATGTAAATTTCCCATACGGGCCCAAGCAAGGAAAGCAGGTCCACCAAAGAAATCATCCAAATCTCGTGCACTGATGTTAAATTTCTGCACCAAAAATAGTTAGTGGCACAATATGTGTTACGTAGCAAATTAGATGAAGTTTGTACACAAAATGTGTAATCCAAATAACAACTGGCTTTAATTCTAAGCATTTTCAAACATACAGAAGATGAAGTAACTGCTAGTTACAAAATTTTAGTTGCATAACATTTTCCTACTTTGCTTGCTATTTTATTCAAGAAGGTCTTGAAAGGACTAAAACTGGTTAAGCGAGTTAGATATGCATGTAATATTTAGAAACCCATTCATTGGCATAAAGAGTTTCCAAATGTGTAATCTAGCTTATGGCTTACGCAACGGCTTATAGCTTTTAGGCCATCGTTACACAGACAAGATGTTGCGTACTAAGACATTACAGGCCAAATAGCTCACAGTCAAAGAATCAACAGCGGAATTACAGCAACTGAGAGATGGGTCATGCAACCTTAATAAATAGTGATGGCTCCTCAAGATTAACTAACCATGAAAACTTTTTGCCAAATAGCTTCTTGCCCTGTGAATGCAAGGGGTAAATTGATCCCTTGAAGAGCCATCCAATCTATCTCTTTTTCCCATCTGTCCCAATTCCACCACACATAGGAATCTACAAAAAAGAGTGCCATAATTGGGACTATCAATACAATTTCAATATCAAAACAGGGTTTTACTTCACAAACTTCTTTCACCTAGTGAATGTAAGATAAGAGTAAATCAACACGAAAACATGTTTATTAAATTTCATAATTCATATCGGGTAACCACTATTGATTGTAGCGGTTGCTACATCTCATCATTGGCAGAATAAAATTAAAAAAACTTGGACGTAAAACAAGATACATGGGTTGGAACTTACAACTGGATGTCACGACATTCTGGTAATAGTTCCATGGAATGGGTCGTTGAATCCGTATACCCCCATCTTTCACAAGAGGCAGTGATCCCGGGCTTGGAATTGAAGCTATCTGTACGCCACCCGTTTTGTCCCATGAAATATGAGCACCACACCAATACTTTATGTACCAATGGAGACCAGACACAATTTCCACTCCTGTAGTGCCCTTGATTCTAAAAGTGTGACTCACAATAGTAAGAGTAATAAGGCACATTTATTACATATTACTAATGAGAAGTGAACAGTGAACAGTGAACAGTGCTAAAGCAAAACAAGTCCTTTGTTTATCTCATAACATAAAATACCAATAACCCGCTCCGTTCAAATGTAATATCTAAGATTCTCGCTTACTCCTTCAACCAAAAGTTCTACTTGCAAGTTCAGGTTATATGAGATACTTCATAATAGATGTGAATGAAAGACAATGGCCAGTCCTTATCCTTTAAATTCCATAATTATACATCAGATGTATAAACAAGTAATCTTGATCACATTATTCAATATCTGATAGACTAAGCTAATGCCAATCAACTCATATTTACAAAACCTTGGACAATTCTAGAGACTGAGCAGACTATTGTCCATTATTGCAAAGAGTAGCATCGTGAACAAATGAACCCTGTGAAGGACAGTTAAGTTAGAGAAAATTGACATTTTGTTGTTAGACTCAACAACCAAAACCACAAAAAGGACCTCATTCAAATTCATAAAGCAGACATTATATCCTCCTACATCATGAAAATAGCTATCCGTCTCTGCCCCTTACAAATACTCAAAACGAATCATCATACATTATCTCAGGCCCAGTCCTGATTGATTGGTTGTAGTTGTCTATCAGAAAGCAACCGTGTCCACCACAAACATCCTGGTTTTTAGATCAATCAGTGAAAATGGTTAAAATGCAAGAGCAGATATCATCTAAGTAACAGAAAGTATATTTCCAAAGCATTTTTAAAGCTTAAATCATGCAACAACTGATTTCTTTACTATCTGGAATACTATCAGCAACAGTGTTTCAAGAAGCGAACTTGTTTACAATTTTCAAAGGAATATACATTATGTCAAAACTCAAAGCACATACCTTTCGATGGAAAAAAACACCCAGAAAACTCGAACTTTCAATCTCCAAACATTAAGAAAGATGGTAAATCAAGAAATTGTTCGTACCTTGGGTACAATCTGGAATGCAAAGCTATGTATGTGGGAAGGAAGCAGTCTTCCCAAGACACCTTTAGCTGCAGATGTTTGAACCGATGCAGATAAGCGCTTAGAATCCAAACGATTAAGTAGAGCTTCGATAGCGTCGAGTCTGTTGGACGACGTTACCAAGTCAGGCGACAGTACAAGAGCTGTCAAAAGCAGAGAAAGGATAAGACCAGACATGGTCTAGGTTCCCTTTCCCTTTTTCTCTTCTTGGGATGAGAAGAGACTGCTGAGGAGTAGAAAAGTCAACGCTCAATGTATGAATTCTGTAAGCAATCAATTACTCTCCCGACGAGCAAAGTGACAAAAGACAACCACAAAAGTGCCTTGTCGGTTTTAGCTTGAAGATGTCCTTTTTCTCACCGTTTGACTACTACGTCATTTTAGTATCTTGAAAAGCAAAAGGTCAACAAGAATGCGTCGTCGTTTTGTTAGCCAAAGGAACGTAATCCTTGAACAACATCCGTCGACCTGTTAATCTCGAATTTGTTCACTCCCCTTGATCAAAACTCAGGAATCTGCAAAGAAAACACAAATGGCTTTTTGTTAATGACAATAAACACTTAGTAACGCATTTTCACTGCCAATCACTATCTTCCTCCAACAAGACTTCACTTTTCTTTTCAATCTAAGTTTGATCGCAATAAGCGAAAACACCGTCGAAATTCCAGAATCAGGTCCATTACGGTTCGCATTCTCCTTAATCCACTAGAATGCAATTAGGACTACGCTCTAAACTTTTCATAAATTTGAAATCTCGAAACCAAAACACACGACAATCGATGATGGACAAGCCTATCAAACTGAATAAAGAAAGTCCAAACGATATAAGCAACTAGAAAAATATCAAATGGAATGGTCCAGTGATTAGATAATCAGACCCGACGGCTACAGCCTCCTTCGCGCCCAAACCTTTCTTTTTCATTCTTTTCTTTTCTGTTTCTGGTCAGTCTTCTCCTTGAATGACCAAAACGGAGATGGTGCAACCGAAAATGGCGCCACTGCAACATCCGCCAAACTGCGACGGCGAAAACTTAAACGGCTATTTGTTCCTTTTTTTGTCCCCCCTCCCGTATATTTGGAGAAACAAAATACGGCGCCAAACATATGAAGAAGTTAAAGGTGGCCGGAAATAGGAATGGTACGTCACTTTTAAATAAGTGTTAAAATTTTATGAATTTTAATTTAATATTTCTTAATTTAAATCTAATATAATTTAATATTTAACTATTTAAACTCAATTCTTAATTACGATTATATCATAAGAACTTTCAATGGTCCCAAAAATATGTGTTCGTATGTAGCGATGGAGTCAAGAATTTAAAATAGGAGGGTCCAAATATTTAAGATTTTAAATTTTGAAAGATCAGTGTACCGTTAAATTTCAAATAACTCTATATATATATATATATATATATATTAAAAATTAAAAAATTTAATTTTTATAAATTTTGGACACTGGGCCAGCTAGCTTCATCTATGTTCGTATGACTCAAAACAATTCCTCAAACTCAAACTTATCTTGAAATTCATTCAAATCAAGCATGTTTGTTGATTCAGGTTGAACTATGCTAGCTCTAATCTTAGTGTTATTTCTAAATAGCAATATCGGATCAAACTGGATCTATCATATTTCAACTCTTTTAAATTGCTTAAAATAATAAAATAATATTATTTTTATTTTAAATTTATATAATAAATTAACTAAAATAATTTAAATTTGATCAATTAACTTGTACCAAACTCATTCCTTTTTACAAGTACCATCAAGTTGAATAACCATTTCATTACTCATCTTTTACTGGTAATAAATTATTTTCTTGTTCGAATGTATAATTTAGTTAGAAAATAATATGCAGAATAACTATCCCAAGTTTAGTATTCTTACATTATTATTATTATTATTATTATTATTATTATTATTATTATTATTATTATTATTATTAGCAATAATAATAATAATAATAATAATAGTTAGTGAAGACTATAATGAATGTTTTGATATTTTTATTAGTTATTTTAAATATGTATTTTCAAACCAAACATTGACATACATTATTATTAGAAATTCTTAGGAATACACTAAATTAAGTAATATCAATTAGATGCTATTACTAATTTATTTTATTTCTAAAAATGATCATTTCATTTCTTATTTATTCAGCAGGTGAACTAAACACTCTTTTTAATTCTTTATTTATTTCAACTAGTTTACAACATAATATAGAACAAATTATAACATTTCAAAGTGTTCAAATTAAATTTAATACTTTCCAAATATTAAAAAACATATTTTAAATAAATAGAAAACATAACTGGTTAATTATCCATCATTAACACCTAATCAATATTTAGATGATATTATTTTTATTTTTAAATAAAAAGTAAAGATCATATTAAAATATATAAACATGAGTTTCATTTACAGTAGTCGCATTTTAAAGTGACTATGACATCTATTTTTGATTAATTTTAAAAATCAATTATTTAACAGGAAATTTTATTTTTATTTTTAAAAAAAGTTTTTTTTAGGGAAAAAAATGTAAGTTATTAACGTAATAAAATGTGACCTCAATAAAAAATGTAAGGCCCTTACCAATTATCATGCTTTGTCCGTGTAAATAAGGCGTTGTTAATCAAGAAACAAAGAATATTTGATTAAGGGGGCGTTTGGTTTGAGGATTTGGAAATGAAGGAATGAAATAATTATAAAAAGTAGTGTTTTCTTTGGGGTTTTCAATTCCAAGGAAATAGATTCATTTCATTAAATTTGAGAATCCACTAAACCCTCCGAAGGGGGTGGGTATCAAGTTTTCATTTCCATCTAGTGGTTATTATTTATACCCCTCCCTCACATGAGCAATTTTTATTCTTAATTATATTATTAAACTCATTAT
>JANZLC010000004.1:350099-360115 GCA_026413385.1 Erythroxylum gracilipes
GAATGCATGCCAAAATTTCAAAGAGACAGAACATAAATCGGACTAAAGTTGCTTAATATGCTAACCCCTAATTTGGGACGTTACACACTGGCATCTTGCGATTTATCTTCTAAATTAAAATGTAGCCTTTTTACAAGGTTTTTCCCTAATTCTCTATTTTCTCTTTGATGATGAATGTCATAAAAAAATTGTGCGTACGTTTAATTTAAGGACTATAACCACTTTTATTATGGTGAAACCCTAATTTAATTTCTAATTTGTCCTATTATAAAACTAGAAATTATAAATCTGATCTTTACACATATAAAGCCCACACTTAAAATAGATACATAAAACTCAAAATATCATAACCATATTAGATCACTTTAATTAATTAAGTTCAATTTTATATGATAGTCTTTATACACAATTATACACATATAAACCCGCATATTTGATTAAAAATTCTTACAATTTTGTGTTGAAAGTGATTTAGCTTAAAAAAATATGGTTTTTAAACTAGTATCTGCATCTCATGATTAAGGATGACAATGTTTGTTTTATTCGGTTTGATCCGACCCATTTTAACCCGAAGTTAACAAATTGAACTTGAGTTTATTGGATTTTGGATAGAGATTTTTTTTTTATTTTGAGTTTTGAAAATTTTCAAGGAAATACTGTAATTTTTATTGTAAAATAAGAATATACTTAATTGGTCCTATTAGGTTTCAAAATATTTAAGTTTGATCGGGACTAATTTTTAGGGTTAAAACCAATTACAAATTATAAAATATGATAAAAGCAAAATTTTGACATAAGTAGCTCCATTTAATTAATTCAATTAAGGTTATTTTTTCATAAATAATTATCACTTAAGACACAATCATTAATATTAACTATAATTACGGTCCGGGTATTTTTGTTATAACAACCGTAATTTATAATTTAAATTTCACTTGTTTTTATTTCAAATGTTTTATTATAATCTGAATCTTACAGAGTACGGACGGCTTACGCTTTTGTTGATAACCAACCATTTTCTATAACACATGAAGGCACGTGTCAAAGGTTTGACTTAGCTCAGTTTTGGAACACTGCTACCGATTTTAACGGTCTATATCTAAAGAACGTTGTCTTTTCACTGCTTATCGGGGTCCTCTGTTTTGTCTCTGTTTCTACAAATGGCTCTGTTTGCTTCTGTCTCCGCTTCTTCACTATCCACCCCATGGACGAATCCCCACCGATCGATGGTCAACCGGAGATACTTTTGTCCTTTAGCCACTTTAAGCCCATCATCTTCATCGTCACCGGAGTCGGTGCCATCACAACCCGTTATTTCCTAGACGCCGTTTCTGGAGCACTCAGGACGCCATGAGTCCAGCTTTAACCAAGCTATTTCCAGCTCCAACGGGAATCATCCAGTTATCAGATTGTTTCGGTACACTGAGTCTAAAATTGAGAGGGTAGGTCCAGATCTTTCGTTCGTAGCTCTCTTAAAAAGTACGGTGATTTGATTTGACCCCAGTTGTGAGTTTTTGATTGGATAAAATATGAACTCAGTTTTTGTCTGTGAATTGTTAGAACAGACCATCTTTCCTAGAGATTGAGAAGAGACATTGGTTCTATATAGACAGACATCAACTCCTGTCAGATAGAGTCAAACCCCTGAACTGAAAGACCAAAAGAGCAGTGTAAGAGTACAAAACTTACCAGGGTCACGCACATTGGCTTTGACAGTATAGCCTTTAAGGAGTAAACCCTTGACCAGCCATGAAGCTATGTAGCCTGATGCTCCTGTCACACGCACGGTCCTGCTTTCCGGACTCATCTTCTTGACTTTCTATTTGTGGTTCGTAGGGATCGTGAAATGCATGGTGTGATCAGTTTTTTTTTTCCTTATAAAAAGGAGACAACAAGCCTAGAAAAACAAACTACAAAGACACATTCTTGAAATGGTTTTCACCGTTTCTATCCTGATCTAGTGCACTACTTATCCCTTCTGGAGGAGTACTAATGGC
Organism: Erythroxylum gracilipes; assembly: GCA_026413385.1. NCBI lineage: Eukaryota > Viridiplantae > Streptophyta > Magnoliopsida > Malpighiales > Erythroxylaceae > Erythroxylum > Erythroxylum gracilipes. The sequence goes on from JANZLC010000004.1 coordinate 352,097, forward strand.
CCAGGACATTACTCTCCCCCTGTCTGTTTTATATAGGCTTCGGAATAAGCGGAGCCCGACTTGTGCTGTGGTCGGTCTAGACTCAGCTAACACCGAATTTGAGTTAATAAATAAATGTTTATTTATTAGCTACATCAACATTTTGAGTTGACTGTTAAAGTTTTTAATAAATAAATATTTATTTATTAGCTACATCGACAAAAATTAATATTTTGAATTGAACCGTTAAAGGTTTTAAATTTAATCACTCAATTAAAAATTTTAAAAATTTAAGCACTAAATTTAAAAAAATTATAAAAGATTGAGCGCTCAATATTAGTTATCTTTTTTTCTTTAATTTTGGGTTTTATTATTATGCAATTCTTGACATTTTAAAGTCCACAATTTTAAAATTAAAAGTCTAAGCTTGATTACTTGGTTGTGGTACTATAGATTAAGGAATGTGGGTTATTGTGTACTTATAAGGAAAAAAAAGACTATTATTCTAATAATTTTACTATGTATTTTTAAAAAATAACAAAATTACGATCATATTTTAATGTATGAAATTATATTGGAATAAAATAAATCGTAACATCAATTAACCAAAAAATTTTAGTTTTCATTTTAAGTTGATTTATTTTAAATTTAAGTTTGAAAATTTTAAATATCAGGTCAAAAATGCAGAAAAAGAAATACGCATTGGAAAGAGAATGATAGTATACGAAACTAAACTTTGTAATTAACTAGTTTCTAAAAAATTGTTATATAAAAATTAAATAATTTATTATGTGTTGTACTTATTATTTAGTCTAAACAACTATATATTCAAAATTAAAAAATATATCTAATTTAAGAAAAATTATGAATTAGTCAATAATAAATTTAACATGTATACTTATTTAAGTTCAACACTGTCACGAGGGAGAACTTTAGAGTAACTAGTAAAAGTTAGTCCTTTATAACTGTCACAGATCCAACTAACAGAAATAATTTTTTTGTAAAAATTATAAAGAAAAAGTTACTTATATTAATGACCCCCCTCTCTTTATGCATGAGATATGTGGACTTGACTTATTCAAGCTTTTGATTCATCGTCTCATCAAATAATTTAGGTAGAACATGTGATTTTTAAATTGTTATTTGTAATCCGTAATTTTTTCGGTGCACACACTCAAACTAATTTTTATGTTGTTGTATCGTCAAATAATTTTTTCAAAACACCTATGCATCCAAATAAAATAAATATTAACACCTTCAAGAAGACGCTCCTTTGCAAAACTAGTGTGAAAGCAAAACGAGTACTTCACACTAGGTAAACCCTATATGGCAGGTTCCATCAAGAGAGCGTAAGTAGGAAAAATCGAACACAAGATCTTTTGACCCTATGTCCCTTCACTCTACCAACTCAACTCCTAACTCCATGTCAAGACATGTAATTCAACAATTGAAGGTCCATCCATTGAGATCCAACATAGAAAAAGCAGTAAGCACTGAGGTATAGAAGCTGAAAAGCAATTCAATAAAAAAGGTTGAAACAACATATCTGCTTCATACCCTTATTTGTATAGCACCGAAGAATCAAATTCTAAGGAAACCCTTCTCTATCAAGCTTTGAATGGTGTCCTTAAGAGTATCAAAAGCTTGAATATGTGCATCTGCTACATCTCTTACATCAACGGATCGATAATATCCGTTTGGGAAAACTTCAGGGCCTGCAATGCAAAAACTTCAGAGAAGATTTTATGATGTTTAATCTGCAAGAAAGATTAAGCTTTCAGGCTAATTGTCAACTGAACAGTACCATTTATAAGGTCAAGAACCATCTGAACAGTGATATTGAGAGTTGGCTGCAAAAGTGGACCAATCACGAATCCTGGATTTATAGTGACCAAATCAATGTTATTCTCTTCTGCAAATCTCCAAGCAGCATTCTCTGCCAAGGTCTTCCCGAGGTGGTACCATAACTGCAAAATCAAATTGTTGGTACTAAGTTCTGAAGCAATGTGCGACAGGGATATAGCCAACCATAGTTTTAAGGATTGCGGTCTGGGCTGTTATTGCGTTATGCAACAATTTCCGCAACCACAATATAACCAGAAGTCTGCAATTTAAAACCTTGCCAAACTTCAAATGTCCAGCATGAGAAACAATGTAATCTTTATTGGTGATCACACATGCATTGTCATCTTAGAGAAGAATTGCTGCAAAAAGGGCAAGGATCTATTGGTGCTGAATCTCCAACCAAAAGATTTCTTAATTTCAACATCTCCTCAGTCTCAATATATACGAAATGGAAGATAAAGAATGGCAAGACCAGTTATTCACAACAAGTCTTCAGACGAAGATTCATAAGCTATAGGCCACAAAAGGGAAGAGATAATCCAGGATTTTAAAGCAGTAAACACACACTCATACCTTCTGTTCCTTGAGGATTTTGGGATCCGAAAACCAGGTCTCGTCAACAATTGCATCTGCTGTCAGAGGATTTCCACTGTATGCAATCGATGCCAAGGAAGACGTTAAAATAACTCTCTTCACAGAAGCAACCTTCGAACAAGATTTAAGGACATTAAGTGTGCCCTTCACTGCAGGATCAAGAATTTCTGCCTGGAAAATTGCATGAACATATCGAGTTTAGTCCCAGTTTAGTCCCATATAAAAGTCCCTCACACAATTCATCAATCACAAAGTCTAAATATCACAATTCTATGTTGCAAAAGCTAAAAAGGGACTCTGAAAGTAGAGTAGAACCATACATTCAACATAATTTAGTAACAGCAACAGAAGGACGTCTAGTTGATAAAAACCTGGGGATCGGTGGGACAGAAAATCACAGGGGATGCTGTGTGAAAGACACCTTCACACCCAGAAACTACAGGATCAAAAGACCCTTCTTCCAACAAGTCTGCTTTGAATAAATGAAGTCTTTCCTTAGCGCCATCCAGAGCAAGCAAGTGCCCAGTTCTATTTGGGTCGTCTGAAGCACAAATAAACGTGATTTAACTAGAACTCTGAACGATTAAATAGGTACAAAGCACCAAGAACATGGAGGAAACTTGGCTTTTTTCTTTCCTAGAGATTGAGAAGAGACATTGACTCCATGTAGACAGACATCAATTCCTGTCAGATAGAGTCAAACCCCAGAACTGAAAGACCAAAAAAGCAGAGTAAGAGTACAAAACTTACGAGGGTCACGCACAGTGGCTTTGATAGCATAGCCATTTTGGAGTAAACGCTTGACCAGCCATGAAGCTATGTAGCCTGATGCTCCTGTCACGCACACTGTCCTCTCTTCCTGACTCATCCTCTGGCTTTCTCTTTGTGTCGCAAGAATCTTAAAATGCATGCTGTGATGTTGGGGGGCATTAGGTTTTTTCCTTTTTGAGTTTGACACTTACGGCCTACCGGTCCGCCACGCTGCAGTTTTGTTCACCACGTGGAGTTTTGGAGTACCTAACGGTGGCCTAGGACATTACTCTCCTCTTGTCTGTTTTATACAGGCTTCGCGATAAAGCGGGGCCGGACTTGGGCTGTGGTCCGGTCTAAACTTGCCCTCAAATTTGATCAGACTTGTGTTAAATTTAATTTCATTTTTTAATTTTTAAAAAATTAAAAATAATATTATTTTACTTAAAACAAACCTCTTTTTTTTTCCTAATTTTTGTTTTCGAACAACCTGAAGTTCGATACTTCCTAAGATAAGCTTGATAAAATTTTTTAAACAATTACCTTTTTTATAAAATATTTAAATATATCTAATATTTTAACTTTTTAATTAAATACTAATTTTTAAAAGTCTTTAATTCCGTGACAACCTTTTAAAATTTTATATAAATTATTTCAAAAGATTTTTTTATATATATATTAGGTATCCCAGCCCACTCTAAGAGACTTAGAAGTAAATCAGGAACCTCAAGATTCCTCAAAACTGCTGATTGATCACTGACCCTGCTCAGCATTAGGTTCCCAGTAACCTTGGGTTCCTTAGTAGCTCCAACTCCTACACTAAAACTGGAAGCAAGACGTTTGTAATTGATCTGACCAAGGAGCATGCTCAGGAGGCTAAAGGATCATAGCAAAGAAATTTTCCCTCTTCTCTTTTTTTTGGTGACTCGAACTCAATACCTCCTACAAAAGAGTCTTAAGTGAGGAGTTGAAACCAATCAGGTCACTCCTATTTGTCATCAAAAGATTATTTTTGATGATATTGCATCTCTACTAAATGTCACGTAAATGTTCATTTATCAGTCACATCAATAAAAAAGTTTAATATTTTAAGCTAAATTCTTAAAGTTTAAAATAAATGGTGATTCAATTTGAAAATTTTAAAACTTAAATACTAAATTGAAAAAATCTTAAAAATTTAAACTCCTTAAAATTGGTTATCATTTTTTTTAGGTTGAATAATCCGAACCCAAACTTAACCTAAAGTCTAAATTTCAAAAGAAAAAAAAAATCAAACCCAACCTAAAATTCGATCAACTTAAGTCATGTATGTTAATTTCAAAACCAAGTAAAACAATTTTTGTGATTCCAAATTTTAAACTACGTTTTGTCAAAGGCAATTCAATAATGTGTTCTATGGTTCTATAATATGAAATGACACTTGCAAGAACAATTTACTCCTCAACTGCTTGTTAAAGGTTTGAATTCAAATCTCTAGTTGAATTTATCAAACATTTTCAAGTGTAAGAGATTAGATTTATATTACATTACAGGCCTTAAATGACAATTTGACTCTTAATTTTAAGAATTAGAAATTGTTTTTGTATTATTAACTATGGATTTGACATTTGTTTAAAATTAGATTAATATTATATTAGAGGCTTTAATGACAACTTGACCCCTAATTTTAAGAAAATTAATATTTTCACTCAATACCAATTATAAAATATTATTATTTATAAAATATTCTTAATTGATATGAAAAATTAAACAATTTAATACAAGAAAACCAATGAATCAAATTCTAAGGAAGCCCTTTTCCTTCAAACTCTCAATGGTGTCTTTAAGAGTCACCTCCAAAGGAGTGAAGTTGATACCAAGAGTTTTTGCTCTCTCCTGTGATACATTGAACTGTTTGAGGGCATCGTTTTCATAATCACACCTGTATTGAATCATTAAAAAGCATCAATCATCTCCATTCTTTTTTTTCCAATGCATATCACTAGCAATGGACACTTAGTAAACATCTCCATTCTTTTTTTTCCAATGCACATCACTAGCAATGGACACTTAGTAAACCAAGTAAATGTTTTCAAGGGTGACTCAAAGGAAAATTCATGTTTTTGCTACTGATTAATGTAAGGTTAGGTTTAGTAAACGGGGTTCGGACCTATCTTTTCTTCGGTCCAAAGCTAGGCCGAGTTCTAGTCAAAACGATATTATTTTATAAAATTTTAATAAAACAACATCATTTTGATCAATTCAGTTTTCCACTTATTGAACGAAACAACCTTAAAATTAAAATGATGTCTCCTAAGATCTGTGTGCAAAAGTAACACTCACTTTTCAGGAAGGTGTAACTCCGGATACTGGTGACGAACAATATTCAGAAGGTCAGAGAAATGTACATTGCTTCCAACTAAACAATATCTCCCTGAGGCAGAAGGAATCTCAAAAGCTTGAATATGTGCATCTGCTACATTTCTTACATCTACAGATCTGTAATATCCATTGGGATATACCTGACCTGCAAACAATCGATTGCTTCAGAAGAAATTGCTAGGTGTATACGTAAGGTAGAAGAACTTTACCGTTTATGAGGTTAAGTAGCATCTCCAAGGTGACATTAAGTGCTGGTTGTAGAGGAGGGCCAATCACAAATCCAGGATGTATTGTGACCAAGTCAATCTTGTTCTCTTTTGCAAATCTCCAAGCAGCCTGCTCTGCTAAAGTCTTGGAAAGGTTGTACCATAACTGAAAATTGATATAGTAGACCACTGATATCAACACTGGGGGAATTAAGGTCCAAGCCTGATTGGCTACAGTTGGACCAAAAAACTCGAATCTGTTCAATTTTTGAGTTAAAAATATCGGATCTGGTTAAGTTTGAGATTTTTATTCAGGCCTGATGCCCAGTTAAAATGGGTTTTGCCAGTTGTTCCATGATAGACCCCTTTGTCATGTCTACTGTTCAAAGCAAAGCAATGCTGAGGAGACACACTTGAAATGAGATGGACATAGCCAACTTTTAAACTTCAGTAATTGATTTCTTTTCTGCTACAAAACTGAAATTACTGATAAATGAAGCATACCCTTTGTTCCTCCAGGTGGGATGGATCTGAAACCCAAGTTTCATCAACCAACGTGTCTGATGTGAAAGGTTTTCCTCTGTACGCAACTGCCACCAAGGAAGACGTTAAAATAACTCTCTTTAGGCTATTCACTTTCATGCAAGATTTCAGGACATTAAGTGTCCCCTTTATTGCAGGATCAAGAAGTTCTGTCTGAATATACCACGAAAAGGTTTCGATCAGTAAGTATAAAAATGAGTACCACAAATCTATCAGTTATCAATCACACAACACGAGAAATACATGTGCAGTTGCAGTTTCCAAAAGAATTGAAAACGAATAGTTGGTGGATGAACCTGTGGATCAGTGGGAGAGAAAAGCACAGGGGATGCTGTATGAAAAACACCTTCACATCCTTCAACTGCAGGATCAAAAGAACCTTCTTTCAATAGATCAGCTTCAAATAACTGAAGTCTTTCTGTAGCTCCATCAAGCGCAAGCAGATGTTCAGTTTGATTAGGATCGTCTGTGTCATAGATAAACACCAATCTGTGATTATCAATAAATATAAAACAGGAAACACACCTTCATCATTATTTACTTGGACGAGAAATAGGCATATACATAGGTGAAGAACAGTGGCTTTGACAGTGTAGCCTCGTTGAAGCAAACACTTAACCAGCCATGAAGCTATGTAGCCTGAGGCTCCTGTCACACACACCGTCTTCCCTTGCCCACTCATCTTCACACTCCTAGCCAGCAACTCCAGTCAAAACCCCATTTTACTTCTCTCTTCTCCTTTCTGTTTGTGACAGCAGAAGAGTGAATATTTTATGTATTATTATACTATAAAGATACCAAAAGGCAACTATTTTTTAATATATATACAAGACATTATTGATATGAATATGTCTGTCTTGTTTGCTTTGTCTATTGACTCTCAACCCTTTTGTCACCGTCTCCTTCGATCAGCCGCGACAGAGGAACCACCTCGGACAACGGCGTTGGCACGGCACGTTCAGGCAAACCGGACAAGACCCATTAGTCGATACAACAAAAGTGAAAAAAATGCCGACACTAGGGCATCATTCTTAACATCTCCAAGCCTGAGGTTCGGTGTCTGAGCCTCGTGATTCGGCGGAATTTGAAATGAAGTAAATTGACGGCGTTAGATTTAACAAGATCGAGGAGTGACGAAGTGTCGCTTTTAAACGGAGAGAGGTGCGACGCATGCTGCTAAAAGCATCGACTAAATGCTCATCATGTTGACACGTGGAAGGAAAGTTGCATCACCGTGGAAAAGTATGGAAGGTTACTGCTCTTTGGTCGTCTGATGCGCTAAACTCCTTAATGGGCTCCACTTGTATTGTTCTAATTAAATCCTATTTCAAAAAACTTCCTTTTTTTCTATTTATTTTCAAATTTTTGTTATAATTAATTGGCTAAGTAAATGTTAGGTTAGCATGAAATTTGAGGGAGCGTTTGGTTTGAGGGTTTGGAAATGAAGGAATGGAATAATTGTAAAAAGTAGTGTTTGTTTTGGGGTTTCCAATTCCAAACGATTGGATTTATTCCATTAAATTTGGAAATCTACTAAACCTTCCAAAGGGGGTGGGTATCAAGTTTTCATTTCAATCTTGTGGTTACTATTTATCAATGTTTTAAAAATTGGACCGGACATCGAACCGGCCGAAGAAAAGGTTTAAGATTTAGAGGTTCAACCGGTAGTAAACCGCTATCAAACCGGAATATAATAAATAAGACGAAAATTTTATAAGAATAAATAAAAATAAAAATTTTT
>JANZLC010000004.1:360215-396552 GCA_026413385.1 Erythroxylum gracilipes
TTATATCACCATAATTATGGTAAAATTAGTAGATCACACATCCCATGCAGAAAGAACAACTCCAAACATTATATATTGTACAACCCCAATGCAGAATCATGATTCATGGCCCTTCTTTTAACCTGTCGCCTGTTGACAAACTCTTTAAGAGTCTTTCGCTCCCAGCAAGGTCGATGAGGTTTAATACTCCCTGTACTTGTTGTTCAGTACCCTAACAACCCATTAAAGGAAATTTTTAGATGATGCAGAAAATATTGGCATACAAACATCATGAAATTACAGGCATTCCTACCTCGTTTACTCCAGAAATTCGCAATGTGAAGACAAGACTGTTCATTCATGTGCGTCCTGCCTACTGACCTGGAAAAGAAATTTTGCCATAACGAAATTCCTATTTAGAGATTGATGTGGAGAGGGAGATCAGCAGGCACGGTGGAGGCGCGGTGGAGAGGGACAGTAGCAGGTGAAGGTGCGGTGGAGAGGGAGATCGGCAAGCGGGGGAGGCGTGGTGGAGAGGACGAGCAGCAGGCGGAGGCGCGGAGAGGGAGAGCAGCAGGCGGGGGAGGCGCGGTGGAGAGGGAGATCAGCAGGCGTCGACAGTGAGTGGAGAATCGTGGGAGGATTTAGAAAATTTTTTGAGAGGGACGGAGATCTGTGGGCAAATTTGGCAAATAGATTTGGGGTAATCAGCTGATTACCCCAAACGCTGCTACCATGCAGCTTGTTGGTTTTAGCTGATTGGGTTGAATCAGCCAACCCAATCAGCCAATAACCAAACATATCTAACAGCTGAATCATGGGGTCAACCATCTAATTTTTGGTCAATCAGCTAATTTTTAGCTGATCAGCTAGTATCCAAACAAGGCCATAGTATTAGGAATCATGTAACATTCATAAGAGATTGTATCATACATCGAGCATGATGAAATTTACTTTGGACTCTTTTGGATACTAACCAATCAGTTGTTTTTTTCAGCTGATTGGTGGTTGTTAGCTGTTTGACTTTTCAAACAGCTAACAACAACGTTTGGTGAGCGGCTTTTTAATAAGCTTAATGAAGCTAACCAGCTAAAAACGAAAACGCTGCAATATATTAGCATTTTCGTCTGTTAGCTGAAATGAAATGTAGTAAAATCCAACTATACCCTTTCTTAAAGTTAATGTATTCATATATGTTTGTTTAGAGATTGTTTTAATAGAAGTAGAACCATTAATAAAAACCCGAAAAATAGCGAGTTTCTGCTTTTCACCTCTCTCCTAGTTAAGCAAATAAAAAGTGAAGCAATGTGTAGTAGTTTTGAAAGGCACAAATAGGAAGGTTTAGGTTTGGTAGTGTCAGGAACTTAGATCTTGACAGCTACGTCCACGACGGTCACCGGACTAAAATAGCAGGTAATCTCTCTTTGTTTAGGTGAGAAAAGTGGTAGTTTTTGCACTATAGGTTGTTGGTTTCTCAGGTGGAGCACGAGTGGGTGCTTCTCTCTTCAGATCTGATAGTGTCGCATGGGTGCTTCTCATTGTTTATGGTAACAACCCTCTCCTTTTTGCTTTCGTTAGGGATAATGTTTTCGTCTCCTTTTCTCGATCTGCTATTGTACTCTTCATTTTCTTCTTTTCCCATTTATTACTTTCACTTTCTTCTTCTTCTTCTTTTTACCTTCTAGCTCTTTTCCCATATATTATTTTTCTCCTTTCTTGCTTTCTTTTTTCCTGATTTTTCCTTGGTTGGGTCTCTTCATGCTTGTCTGGTGCTGATGAGATCGCTGGCTCTCTTAGTACTGGAGATATTGGCCTTTTCCATGTTGGGTAATTGTCAATTTGTTAAATTTCAGGTTAGATTCTTCTAAAAGCTCGAAACTTTATGCTTAAGATACTGCTTTCTTTATCACGATCCATTGCTTATGTGTGTGTATTTTGTGACAGAATCGTGGAAAAGATCGAAACTTTAAGCTTGATTCTTTGCTTTTTATATCATGATTCGCTGCTTATGTCTTTGCTCGGGATAGTTTGTTTACCAGGATTGAAACTTAATTTTTATTTTATTGTTTTTCTTTTGTTCTTGATTTGTTGCTTCTGATTTGGTTGTGTACTCCTCTATGTGATTCAAGTGGTTAGGTCTTTCTTTCTCCTTCTTGATTGTTAGAAACCCTAATGATTCTTCTTTTAACATTGATGCGATTTGGTTTTCAGTTTGTTTCTATTTCATGGTTCAGTTGGATTTGCAATTTTCTATTATAGGGCTATCTTTCAGTTCATGCTTTGTTTTTACGATTATTGGTTTGTTCTTATGAATTCAAGTGTTCATACAGTTTGGATCTGGCCAATCAGCAGGTATGTCTGTTTTGTCTTGTAATGTGATTCTAGTTACTAAATTTTTATGAGTGTCAGTTCTTTAATTATTGCTTCTGTTATTCTGCATCATTTTTTCACCTGTCACATCTACATGTGGGTCTATCGGGAAACTTGTAGGGGTAAGGCCGCGTACTAAGACCTCCCCAGACCCTGCCTCATTGCGGGCTTTTAGACTGGGTGTGATGATGATGATGATGAGTGTAGTTTTATTTAGTCTTAATTTAGACATATAAATTAACTATTTTATTTCTACAGATAAGTAAGTTTAGTACGATAGATGCTGATATTTATTTATTAATATATAAATCAAGATATAAATAAAAAAGATAAAGGAAAGAGAGTTGGACAACTATTATATAATTTGAAAGTAAGAGTATAACTTGTCTTAGGACGATTAAAATTTATTGTTGATAATGATGAATCGTATAATAATTTCAATTCTATTTTATTTTGTCTTGTATGGTTTGATTCATCTTGCATCATACTAAATATTAATGTTCAATCTCTAATTTATAGCTATAGGATACTTATATTTTAATCTTTAATTTAATGTAGTATTTGGGTTTAATTGATCATGCTTCAAAGTTGATTATTTAATATTTACAAATTTTTTTATAATATTTAATTATTTAATAGTTCGTTTGTCACCAAAGAAGTATAATTATCTTAATTTATTATATATAAACAAATAATAATTTATTAAAATGTTTTTTATTATATAATATTTTAAAAATATATATATTACAATTTTATATAATTTTTGAATAATATTCACAAGTTAATTCTATTACTCATTTTAAATTAAGACATCAAATAATTTTAGATTAAGTAATAAATATCAATATTACGACAATAAAATAGTATTTATATATTTATTTTGTTGAAACAGTCTAATTTGAATTAGTAAAACTAATTAAATAATAAATATCAATATTACTCATTATCATGACGACGACGACGACGACGACGATGATGATTATTATTAAATGTTCTATATTTTTATTAAAGTTAATTTTTATTATTAGTTTATAAACTTAATTTTTGTAGAATTAAATATCTAAAATTTAAATTCCTATAAGAATATTCAACGAAATACTAAGATATATAATATTCATACCCTTATATTTTTTTTAAAGTCGTGTCTTTATAAGTCATTTTACACATAAATAGCTAATACTAAACAGCTAATTTTACCAAACATTTCTAACAAATAGTTAATACAATCCGTTCGTCAAATTAACTGATAAAATTAACTATCAGCTAATAGCTAATGTAATCAGTTGTAAAAGCATTTTTAATTTGCCAAGAGTAAAAGCATAAAAATCAAAAGTAAATCAACGTTATCAAAACAACCATCGATAAAGATTAAAGGATTTTGAAAACCACCTTTCCAACACAACTTACAATTTAGTCTGTTTCGATGGTTTCTCTTTTTTTTTTTTAAATACCGTAAAAAAATAATAACAAAATTAAAACCTAATCTTTAACCAAATCCATATATCGAGTCAAATCCATAAATAGAAACAATTTCAAGATTATAGAAGACAAAAATCAACCATTTTTAATGACCCAATTATGATTAAGGCTTTGAAATCACTTGTTGAGTTTCAATCTCGTTAAAGTCATAATTTGTTCATATCAAATCATCAAAAATTAAATAAAAGCATAAGTATATCTAAATCTATTATAAAATCAACACTGGAGTCTTGCGATTTATCTTCCAAATTAACGTAGCCTTTTTACAGAGTTTTTTCTTAATTCTCTATTTTCTCTTTGATGATGGAATGTCATAAAGAATTGTGCGTACATTTAATTTAAAAACTATAACCACTTTTATTAGGGTAAGACCCTAATTTAATTTTTAATTTAGCCTATCATAAAACTAAAAATTATAAATTTGATCTCTACACATATAAAGTCCACATTTAAAATAGATCCATAAAACTCAAAATATCATAATCATATTAGACCACTTTAATTAATTAGGTTCAACTTTATATGATAGCCTTTATACACAATTATACACATATAAGCCCACATGTTTAATTAAAATCCTTACAATTTTGTGTTGAAAGTGATTTAGCGAAAAAAAAAAGGTTTTAAAACTGGTATCTGCATCTCATGATTAAGGTTGACAACGTTTGTTTTATTCGGTTTGATCCAACCCGTATTAACCCGAACTCAACAAATTGAACTTGAGTTCATAGGATTTTGGATAGAGATTAATTTTTTTTATTTTGAGTTTTGAAAATTTTCAAGCAAATATTGTAATTTTTATTTTAAAATAAGAATATACTTAATTGGATCCTATTAGGTTTCAAAATATTTAAGTTTGATTGGGACTAATTTTTAGGGTTAAAACCAATTATAAATTATAAAATATGATAAAAGCAAGTTTTTGACATAAGTAGCTCCATTTAATTAATTCAATTAAGCCTTTTTTTCATATATAATTATCACTTAAGACACAATCATTAATATTAACTATAATTACGACTGGATATTTTTGTTATAACAACCGTAATTTATAATTTAAATTTCACTGGTTTTTATTTCAAATGTTTTATTATAATCTGAATCTTAAAGTATGGAAGGCTTATACTTTTGTTTTGTTTTGTTTTGGTTTAGTTAGATCAGGTGTGTCCTAGGAGGATCTCAATTGTGAAAAGATACCTTTAAACTATCCACTCCTAAATTAATTTTTGCTTGCATCAGGTCAGTTCATAAGAAAGTAAAGTACTGGTGAAACAGATTTTTCTGTTCTTAACCAAAAAAACTTACGCTTTTGTTGATAACCAACCATTTTCTATAACACGTGAAGGCACGTGTCAAAGGTTTGACTTAGCTCAGTTTTGGAACACTGCTACCGTTTTAACGGTCTATATCTAAAGAACGTTGTCTTTTCACTGCTTATCGGGGTCCTCTGTTTTGTCTCTGTTTCTACAAATGGCTCTGTTTGCTTCTATCTCCGCTTCTTCGCTATCCACCCCATGGACGAATCCCCGCCGATCGATGGTCAGCCGGAGATACTTTTGCCCTTTAGCCACTTTAAGCCCATCATCTTCATCGTCACCGGAGTCGGTGCCATCACAACCCGTTATTTCCTCGACGCCGTTTCTGGAGCCCTCAGGACACCATGAGTCCAGCTTTAACCAAGCTTTTTCCAGCCCCAACGGGAATCATCCAGTTATCAAATTGTTTCGGTACACCGAGTCTAAAATTGAGAGGGTAGGTTCAGATCTTTTGTTCGTAGCTCTCTTAAAAATTACGGTGATTTGATTTGACCCCAGTTGTGAGTTTTTGATTGGATAAAATATGAACTCTGTTTTTGTCTGGGAATTGTTAGAACAGACCATCTTTGACTTCCGTTTCTTGGCACTTCTGGCTGTTGGAGGTTCACTTGCTGGTTCACTTTTGTGCTTTCTCAATGTAAGTCTCGACTAAATCGATGTATGAAATAGAACCATAGTGTCTTTATAGTTGAAGTAGATGATTCACTCTGTTCTGCTAATATCAAACAGGGGATTGTAATTCTGATTTTCCCATCCTTGTAGGGTTGTGTTTATATCATTGATGCGTACAGAGTTTATTGGACAAGTTGTGTCAAAGGAGTTCACACAGGACAGATGGTTCTACGCTTAGTCGAAGCTATTGGTGATGTTCTCTTTCAATCTATCTTCCTTTTTGCCATTTTTGCAAGAATTTGTTTAAACTTTCCGTGCGTACCTGCAAAGTTTTCTTCCTCCGTATTCTTAATCTGTCTTGTGTAATATGCTTGCAAGATACTAGTGTTAATTATTATGAGAATAGTAATTCTTTGTGGAGTAAAAGATCTGTCATATATGTTGTTAGAAGCAAAACTACTGAATCTGCTCATACTCGCATCTCTACTAAACTTTCGTTGAGTGTATTGTTTTTGTTAGAAGTACGACTGAGATCAGCTCTATCTCTTTTTATAGTTTTAGGTTAAATTTAGGTTAGGTTCTTGAATCCTGAGTTTGAAACTCGAATTCCTTTTTGGGACAAATTCGACATGAAATTTAGTGGATTGAGCCTTATTCGTTGACATCAAGATGGTAAATAGGTTTAGTCAAATTGACCCTATGTCTTTTATACTCTTTCATTGAATTTAAGTCGAGCTTTCAATTTCAAATTTCTAAAATTTTCTAAATTTATATTAGATTTAAAACCAAGCAAAATCAAATTTTATTCATTGATTTTGATAAAAGGTTGAGCTCCCAAGTTTAAAAATCGATTTTTTAAAATTCAATCCCGACTCAAATCTTAGTATATTTGAGTTTTGTTTGTCGATATAAATGTCATGTTTGACAATCAATTGATTGTATTAGCTGATAATTGATTATATCAGTTGATTTTGCTAGCGAATTGTATTAGCTGTTTGTTAGAGATGTTTGGTAAAATTAGTTGTTTAGTATTAGTTGTTTATATATAAAATGACTTATAAAAACATGACTTTAAAAAAATTATAAGGGTATGAATATTATATATCTTAGTATTTCGTTGAATATTCTTATAAGAATTTAGATTTTAGAGAATTCATGTTCACCTGTACTGTGTCATCATCTATGAAAATTTTATACAACTCTTTCTATCTTCATTTTCATTTAAGGTCAACATTTTGTTTCTAACCTATAACTGTATAAAACAATTATAAGAACAAATAATGTTCTTAAGACATAGGTATCTAGGAACCTCAATTAAATAGTACAATTGACTTTTGATAATTAAAATTTTAGCTAGAGTATTTTCATTTTTAACTGTTCATCTTAAACCAGCCATCGAATCTGCTACTCTCCAAACAGCTTTCGTAGCTGTTTGAAGAGTCAAACAGTTGAAGACAACCATTCAATTAAAAAATAACTGATTGGTTATCTACTAAACGAGGTCAAAAATATCTTAGTCAGATCAGATTGGATTAGGGTTGTACTTCTTATAGACACAATCCACTTGAGGTCAAGCTCTCAATCTTGAAGCCCTTTTTTTTTCTTAAGTTCAATTTTACTTTAAATTTCAATAAAATCAAAATTCAGGTCTTGAAGCTTCTGTTCAACTCATCATATTAGTTTAAGAAATCTTTATTGCTCAAAAGGATGTTTTAGCCATACTATTTCTATTGTATGTGTTTAACTATCTAAAACTAATTAGGTGGATTTATTTTTTATAAAATAAAAATCTTATTATATATATTGTTAATAATAATAATAATAATGATAATAATAATAATAATAATAATAATAATAATAATAATAATTAAAAATGATACTTTTTCTTACTAATTACATTCATTGCAGATGTTTACCTTGCCGGGACCGTAATGCTGATATTTGGCATGGGTTTGTACGGATTATTTATCAGCAATGTCCCTCCTGATACATCTCCAGCTATTGATCGTGCACTTAAAGGCTCTTCCTTGTTCGGAATGTTTGCTTTAAAGGTAAACTTAATCTCAAACTTGATCTACTTAAACTAATTCTATATATATTTACAGTTAGAATTAATTAAAGTGATACCAAATTAAATATTACGTAAAATTTTATTTTTAATTTAATATTAAAAATTTCAACTCATTTTTTAAAATTAATCATTAAATTACAAATTTTAAATAAACACTAAATTTATTATTTGTTCATTAAAGGAGTGAAATAAAAAATAATATCAATAAAATAATTTTTAATTCAATTCATATAAATTTAAAAAATATTTATTAAAATTGAAAATTTGATATTAAATAGAGAAAATTAAATCTGTTATGTATTGAAAATGGAAATTATGAACAGGAGAGACCAAAGTGGATGAAGATAAGCTCTCTTGACGAACTGAAGACGAAAGTGGGACACGTCATCGTGATGATTCTGTTAGTGAAAATGTTTGAGAGGAGCAAGATGGTGACAATAGCTACGGGAATGGATCTACTCAGCTATTCTATTTGTATATTCTTATCCTCTGCTTCCTTATACATTCTTCACAATCTGCATAAGTCAGAATGAACTGAGGGTTCCGATGATTCCAACTGTGATGTATATATACTATGAGGCAGTGAAATGAATTATTTGATTAGTACATGATTAGGGGCTAATTAAATAATTAGTTATACTTATTTATGATTTATTTTTATTTAAAGTTTCAAAAAATAGACACACAGGAATTGGATAAGAAGAGAGCAGACGTGTGCGTTTGCCGGGAGTCGAACCCGGGTCTATTGCTTGGAAGGCAATTATCCTGACCGTTGGACTACAAACGCGTTGCGAGAACAACCAACAATACGTGCTTGAAAACATTGCCTTATTTTCCAAGATTTCATTCGTTTTTCATAATCTCGTGAATCGATGAATTACAAATTTTCCTAGATATGTGAATCTTTGTTAAAAAAATTCAGACAATTCAAGATTCTAATAAAACATATGCTTTAAGACTGTCCATGCTTGTTTTTCTTAGCTTCAACAGTGCATTCACACTAATCTGTCTAACTCTCTCCCTTGATAACTCCATCAATCTTCCTGTTTCTTGGCAGGATAGTGGTGTCTGCCCATTCAATCCGAATCTCAATCTCAGTACACGTTCTTCCCTTTCATCAAGTGTCTGAAGCAGCTTCTCTAACTCTAGCTTCATTAGTTGTTTCTTCACCATCTTCTCTGGATTTGTCTCATCAGGCCCTGGCATGATCTCCTGCCAGAACAGATTTACAATGAACTCAACAACCTAACATTGAAGAAACCAACCAAATGTATATAGTTCTCATGAAGAAGGCATGAAAATGGTATATAGAATAAGTCCCAGATGGATTTTGGACTTCCATTACATAGTTGAAGACTTGCCTTCTCAAAGTCTGAACTTGAAGTAAGTAAAAAGTGGAGTCATAAGTTGAATATGAAATTACCTGAAGTGTCATGCGACCTTGATCAGTCAGTGTTCGATCCAGTGAAAGTGGGTATCTGCTCCTCTCAAAACCAAGCCTAACAGTTGAAACTTGTAGGTTGAGCACTTCTGCTATCTCATCGTAGGAAGGAACTCGGTTTAATCTGCTTCTCAAGGCATTTTTAGCTTCTGTAATTTTTGCCACCGTCTCCCATGTACTTCCCTACATAAGATGAGCTAAGCATGCATTTACTCATTATCAGCACAACACCCAAAACTCACTCAAGCTTCATTAAAGCCAAAAAAAAGTTGGGAATGAAAAATTGTATGATGTTCATCAAAAATACTTCATTCGGTCAGACTCCATCCATTCATATCGCTTAATTACCCATAGAACTCGCAATCGTTACTCTTCGCAGTGCACAATAACCGCAAAAACGTGCTATGTTTGAGCTTGAACAATTATCTTTGCATGATCTTACCGGTAATCTAACAATTCTGCCTTTATTCGTCACAGCTGTAATGATAGCTTCTTTGATCCACCAGTAAGAGTATGTTGATAACTTACATCCTCTCTTTGGATCAAATCTCTCAGCCCCTCTAAGAAGTCCGATGGTCCCTTCCTGTAAAGTTGGAACTTTTGTTTCATGTCACATCACTGGAAAAAGTAACTAAAGCAAACAATGTACAAGAACCTGAATGAGGTCCTCGAAGCTCAATCCTTTGCCTCGATAAGCAGTGGCAATGGACACAACCAGTTTCCGATAGTTACTAGTAATTCCTTCTGATGATTCTCTTCCTTTACACAGTATTTTATCTACACGACTCTTGCTCGTCATTAGAGCTTTCGCCAATTGATCTGATGTGGGCTCGGCCTCCTGAGCATCCACAATCTTCTTCCTCACAACTTCTAATCTCGCTTGATCCTGTTAAAAGTTGCAGTAATTTCATAAACTCGGTGTTTCAGTACAGCCCAAGACAGAGACTATGCGAGAAGCGTACCTGAAGGCACAAACAAAAATCAGCCTCCTGCGCTCGGCTCAAATACCCACTCTTCAAAGGCTCATACACAACATGTCTGCTTTCTACTTCTAAACACTGAAACCCTTTTCTTCTTTTCCTTCTCTTCTTCCTCCTAAACTTCAAACTACAACTTCCACTTCCCATTCCCATTCCCATTTGCGATGATAACTCCACCGCCTCTCTCGCAGCCCCGACAGCCGCTGTTGCCAGCGCCACCGTCTCGGCTGCGGCGGCGAGAATGGTTGATTCGTCGGATGTAGCCAACTTAAGATGGCGGGAAGTTCTGACGCTGGGGGAAATGGGTGGGGCTGAGGATGATGAGTGGATTGAAGGTGATGATAGTACTGTTGCGGAGATGATGGCCATTGAACTGTGCAAGTATCTCTTCGGAAAAAGCTATGGTTTGGACACGAGAGAGGGTCGAAGCCTCTTATTGTCGGGGCCCAACGATATTTTGTTCTTTTGGATGTGAGATATTTTTGAACTCCACCCAATCAACATTCAAAAGCCGATGCTGGCTAATTAGTTCTAAACTTAAGTTTGGAGTCGATTTAATCTTGGCAGTTGGACCTGAGTCTGGTCAGAACTGATCTGAACACCACAAGCCAGAATTAGGCTAATCTGGAGTCGGGTTTGAACTCAAACTCAGGCTACTTAAGTCTAGCCCAGTTTACGTCGTGTCAGGCTACTTCAGATCGGAATCGTGTTAAGGACCCGAATTAGTCTATTTGGATATGTTCAGATTGCTCAATGGTATTCCTAATTTGATTTCGAATTTAACTTAATTTTTTCTTAAACCAAAACTAATTTCAATTTAATTTATGATAAGAACATTGATTTAGTTAAAAAATAAAAGTTTGATAAAAATTAAATAAAAATTTAAATTTATAATATTATTTTAATTTAAAAAGTAGCCATAATTTGAATTTCCAAAAAAAATTAAATTTTAAATTTTAATGAACTCAAATTAAATTTATTAATTTTAAATTACCGACATGACGTTAGGCATAAGATAAACGGCTAATAAGTTGCGGGCCATCTCTGCTTTTCGATGGATGGAGCGTAGTCCAGAACAATCCAGTAAATTCAAGCTCCCGCTACACACGTCGCTAATCGAAGCCCAACCAGAAGGGCCGAGAATGCACCAGATCATCTACGCTACTCTACTCCACTATAAATATATGATCCATTCTTTGTACTCATCATTAAAGTTAAAAAGAAGTGTTCATTAGTCAGTTATCCTATACTCTCTTTGCCAATAACCGGTCACCGCCATCAAATCTCTCCTTCTCTAAGCTCAGTCAGAGAAAATGTCGTTGATCCCAAGCGTCTTCGGCAACCGACGAAGCAGCGTCTTTGATCCATTCTCGGCGCTGGATACATGGGACCCGTTCAGGGACTTCGGTTTCCCTTCAGGTTCTTCGCTCGTTCCAGCGGAGAACTCTGCTTTCGTCAACACTCGCATAGACTGGAGGGAGACTCCTGAGGCTCACGTGTTCAAGGCAGATCTTCCAGGTATGAAGAAAGAAGAAGTAAAAGTGGAGATTGAAGAAGACAGAGTGCTCCAAATCAGCGGGGAGAGGAACGTGGAGAAGGAAGACAAGAATGATACATGGCATCGCGTGGAACGAAGCAGTGGGAAGTTCTCGAGGAGGTTCAGGCTTCCGGAGAATGCTAAAATGGATCAGGTCAAGGCGTCTATGGAGAATGGCGTTCTTACTGTCACTGTTCCTAAGGAGGATGTGAAGAGAACTGAAGTCAAGCAAATTGATATTGCTTGAAATCTGTGCTTAATAAGGTTTTATAAAGATTACGGATAATAATTAGCATAAGTTTTGATGTTGTGTCGCTTTGTCAAGTTTGTGGTTCGCTGATGTTTTGAGAGTGTTTTCTATTTTACTCTAAATATCCCTCTGAGGAGTTGTACGTACCGTGTAATCTCAACAGAACTTTGATGTAATAAAAATAACGCTTAATACAATAAATCCATTTCGTCTCTGTCTCCATCTCCAACTACTGAAATGGACAAGCACTGGAGAGACATTTTACAGGTATGAACTATACTGAAACATCTGAGGGGAGTTTGTAATCTAGCATCTCCCTTATGTTTAGCTTAATAGAAGGTCCCATTGATGAGCAAATGTGTGCACTTTTCCAGTATACTCCTTTTGCACCAGATGGCTTGTTGGTTTCTAATGATTTCTGCCAAGTTTCACATAACAAAACTATCAAAATGAAGAGAATGAGAATAAAAAGGAGGAGCTGAAAAAAGAGAGGAGGCTTTAGGACTTACAACTACAGATATAAAGTTTATGAGTAAGTCTTCCTCAGAGAAATCAACTTTTCCGAAAGGTATGTGAACAATTCCAGTTTTATCCGCTCTGTACTCAACCTTTCCTTTCTTGAATTCTGCTATTGCCTGAAAAAGGATAAGAGCATATCATTTCAGAGCTCTAAATGTCGACTTCTGCTCTTTAAGTCTGTTAAATTACAATCATCTGCGGATTGATTCGATTTTACTGGATCGAGATACATGTTACTGCGACCTTTAGAAGTGATTACATACTTTCTTGTTGAATCAGAGATCAGGGTTTTTGGCAGAACATGTTAAGGAACACATACCTGAGGTATATTAGTTGCAACAGTACCAGCTTTCGGATTTGGCATCAACCCTCGTGGTCCCAGAATCCTACCTAGGCTAGCAACCTAATCAAAGTTGTAAGAATCAGTAACAACACTCAACCAGGATTAATCTACTGACAGATAAAAAGCCAATACCTTAGGCATCATATCTGGAGAAGCGATCAATTTGTCGAACTCCATGAATCCTCCCTTTATTTGTTCTATCAGGTCCTCCCCACCAACTATATCTGCTCCGGCACTTTTTGCTTCATCAAACTTTTCGCCTGCATACAGTATTACCAGGTGTAAATTACGGCTAGAAAACCAAACAAGATTCACCGAGGTAAAAACTAGGTCAGATTTTTCATAGAATAATTACCTTGTGTGAGTACTGCCACCTTCACAGTTTGTCCAGTGCCCTTGGGCAAATTTACCTATTATGACAAGAACATAGAGGGGTGTTTACAACATTTCAACCAGATGAAACTTTACACAATATATGAGGTAAGACTCACAGTTGCTCTCAACTGTTGATCGTTGTACTTAGGGTCGATGTTTAGCCGGAAATGAGCTTCGGCTGTCTCGACGAACCTCAAGTTTGCCGTTTGCTTCAGCACTGAAATCGCTGTCTTTATGTCATATTCCTTCTTGTTTTCTCTCAACTTTTGAATATCCAAGAATCTCTTGGACCTCGTCTGGCATTTGGAATAGTAAAAAAGGTGTAAGGCTCTATCGTTGAAACTATACGACAGTCGTGGAAATAGAAAAAGAGAAAGCTGTGAGTATAGTTTCAACAATCTATATGTCTGCAACTCCTGCTATCTACTTCCTGTCTCTGTTTGCCTGGGAGATGGTTACCATCTCCTACAATTTCTTCAGGCACCTGATCAGACAAATTTCTCTCAAAAGCCCTGATGAGAGCTCATTTCGAAGGAAATTTTTTCTACTCCAACCTTCTCATTGAGGTACTAACAATTCAATAAGTCATTTATTAGTGGAATTGTTCAAGGAATCTAAAACCACAGGGAAAGCTAGAACTACTCTTAGATCAGTTTCCAAAATTAACCAGTTCTCAAAACGAAGTTCAAATAGAGATTCTAGGGAAAACCCAGTTACGCAAATCACACTAAACTCACACCAAAAGCCAAAACCATAACTAAAGCTACTAAATCTACTTACTCTGTCTCTTTTCAAAGGTAAAGCAGCTTTCCCTTTCTTTGGCTTAGTTGGAATCACTGTAGCCGTCGCCGCATCACCTGTTTCCTCCACCGCCACATCCTCTGCAACCGCAACCTCCGCCTCCGCAGCCGTAGCAGCTGACACGAAGACGCTGGAATCCCCGGACTTATCAACCCATTTACCTGAAACCCTGTGTCTAGCACCACAAGAGCTTATAACAACAAGGGGGCAAAGAGATAAGGACTTGGGCTTAAAGGAGAGAAGAGAAGGGGTTAGGTCTTGTGGGTGTACAGATGAGGCAGCGTATGTTAGCATTAGAGATGAGGGTGTTGAAGTAGCTGTAGCCATTGTTGATCTGGTCTAGGTTTCTTTGAAGCTCTTCGGCTTGTGGTTGAGTTCGTTATGGCCTGCAAGCCTGTACGCTCATTATCTTGTTTGTGCTTCGTAATTGGGATAAGACGCCGTCAGGGACTAGTCAAGTGTGTTTGTGGCTGTGCCATACAGGTGTTTGCGTTATAAATATGACGGGAGTAGCTTTCTCGCAAGTAATTAGTGGCTATTATTTTTTCTATTAATAATCATTAATAATTTTTTGGTGTACAATATTTACGATCCTTTTCCTATATTGGCACGGTTTATACCAGTATTTGATTGCACTAATAATTTCTTCTTATAAATGATTTCATCAGTAAGATTTTTATTAAATTTTATTAAATTTAGAATATTTAGATACAAACTCTTACAGTAATAATAAGAAATTAGACTTTTAATATGTGCCTATTTTATAAATATTAGATGATACAAAATTTTAAGATTAAAGTTTATTTATTACAGAAACGGTCAAATTTTCAATTTAGTTTTAAAAAAAAACTAAAATAAGTTCAGGTTAAAACTTATTTTTTATTGTTTATTAAAAAATAGAAGAATAACTTGGGATAAGTTGCCTCAGGCCACATTTAGCACAATGGAAGTTGTTGGATTAGGCTTTGACTTAGGCGGGTTTGAACATTGTCTCTTAAACTACGCCTTTTAATCTGATCTTAAGTTATGACTAATATTCGTGAACGAACTTTGCAGAGGAACCTTTAGATTTTTTAGGCATTAGATTCTTACCAATATTTGCATTGCTCAAGTCGACACTCTCGTTTTCGCTTCGTCTATCCTCTGCTTGTGATGGTGCTTCTCTCTAAAACAGAATGCTCTCCTATCATAATAATAAGATCAACTAAACCTGATTATTATCATCTTTAATAAGAAGTATATAACTGGTTGAGAGATTCTTTTCATAAATTTATATATAAATAAATAAATATAATAAATATTAAAAATAATAAATAAATATTTATTAAAATATTAAAAATTAAAGTAATTATCCTCCTCGTTTTTATCAAACATTTGGATTATTTATTTTGAAGTGCATATAGTACTCTTGGTCTTGGGCTTTTCCTCAACAAATAAAGGCGTTTGTGTTCCCTTTTAGGTCAAACCTTCCACGAATTTCACCTTTTCCTTTTTTATATCTTATTCTAAAACTTCAATTCAGGCCCAGTTCTTTAAACATTAGAGCCTGGCCCAAATATTCCTTGCTATAAGGTAGGCCTAGTTCTTAATCAAACCATAGTCCGATAACTCTGCGTACCAATCACTAGCTATCCGGTCATTTGTCGCAGCTAAATGGCCCAGAATAAGTCGTTATCAACAATAAATCAAAGTTATGTGTAAATATAGTAATTGGGTTCGGACTTAAATCTGTTAATAAATTAAGTTTGATTTAATTAATTTTGGGTCAATCTCAAATCTAAGGTCTCTTTAAAAGTTAAAACTCGACTCATTCAACGATTGGATTATTCTTTTAAAATAACAATATTTTATTTATTTATTTTTTATTTATCTTTTTTATAGAAATATGCATATCTATTTATAATTTTGTAATATTTTCATGACATATTATATATGGTTCTATTAGAAATAGTCTATGTACTAAGTTACGATAAATTACGTATTATCAAACCTCCTTAAATCTTACGTATAAGTGAAAATTTCACAAGGTATTTTTGTCATTTATGTTCAAGTCACCTTAAGTTTTATTTTAAGCCAAGTTGGTGATACCCACGTTGGTTTATTACCATCTATAATCATGTGATTGTTACTTTCTAAAATTTTAAATAATTATTTTATTAATATAAGTTTCATATTTAAATTATTGTTAAGACTTGCTCTTTACTTTAATATTTAAAAATAATAAATGGAAATTGAAAGTATGATAAAATTATTAATTATTACTAATGTGTTTAAAAAACAATTTATATATTCTCAATAATTCACCAAATGTTAAAAAGAGTGACAATTTATATCTATAAGTTTTTTTATTATGGTAAATAAGAATGGCAAAAATTGTTCAACTTGACACGATTTAGATCAATTTGATCTAAAAGTATTATTTAAACTTGGTTTTAATTAATAATAATAGTTAATTATTTTTCATCATTTTAATAATTTAGAATTTATATTTATAATATATTAGTTTTATGACATTAATATTTTAAAACTTAATCTTGCTTATTACACTTGAATTAAATTAACATTCGCTTGCTGTACTTTTTTATTATAAGGAATAAGACAGTCTCGATTCGTTTGTTGGATACAGATTACTGAATACTCCTCATTGCATACAAATAATCTATAAAATCATCGAATATTCCACTTGACCAACTAAGCCGCTTGATAATATAAAATCCAGATGTGACATCGTGCTCAATTATTTCACGTTAGGAAAGTTCGTGACGAAAACGACACCAACTTTAAGTCGTTTACGTTACTCAAGGACCTGCTGCGAGATCGTCATCAGAAGATATTGACGAATCATGAGAGCTAAGAGGTTCATTTTCAGCTTTGCTATCCAATTTATCATAGCCAATTGTCAAACCTTTCTAGTACATGCCTAGAAATTTCAACTTTGAGAGAAGAACGAGGTTCACAAGACCTTAGTTGTTGCCTGTCTTGGTCAAATTATTCTTCCCATCGACAGTGTTATATTTCTTGACTACTAAAGACCATGTTCATGAAAGTGAAACGTCGCTATAACAAGGAAGGTAAAGGACATGGAATTTTTTTTTTGCAAAATTTAATTTTTAAAATTTCAATTTATTTTAATTTTTTAAAAATAATTTAGAACTTAATTTATTTGAATTAAATTAAAAATTTCTTATAAATAATATTTAATTGATTCACAAATAATATTCATTATTGCACATATTTTTATTATTTTTGATCAAGTTTTAGGATAAGAATATTCTTAAAATTTAAAATATAAAATATTTATAAAAATTTTAAATTTCGTTCTATTATTTTAATATGTACGTATATATATGTATATATATTGGCCCTTTCCCCGAGGGGTGGTTAAGTTGATACAATGAGAGAATATTACGACAAAAAGTCATGTGCTTAAATCTCCATATTTACACGCTCTTAATCAAGCTTAACTAGTACAAAGTATTCGATTAATGTAATTTGTAAGTTATTGCGTCAATCTGAAGGTTTATTCATTGCGCATCTAAAAAATAACGATTACGAATTCCTCCATTTTAAAAAAATAAAGTATATATATATTGGACTATTAAAAACAATTTTTATATCAATTAAAGATAAAAATGTATATTATTGAACTTCTTCGAATCTCGCATACCAGCAAAATCAGGTTATTATTGTTGTCATTATTGAATTGATGTAATAAATTTTTAAAGAACTTTTAAAGTTGGAATCTTAATAATAGAAAAAAAATTAGTAAAAAGGAAACACGTTAAAACTAATAAATATTAATTAAATTAAATTAGCAAATTTTAAAGTAATTTACTAGTTATTGCATAAGTCGTCGTTGCCATCTAGAAACCATTGGAAAAACAAAAACCAGACTCAACAGAGGAGTTAGTGACTGTTTGTACGAGGTTTTCGGAAATTACTAAGTACTTTTTTTATTATAAATTTTTTTTAAGAAAAATAGTGTTTGGTAGTAAAATAAAAATTACTTTTTTATTAGATATGACTTTTTTAACAACTAAAATATAACTTTTTAAGAAGTTTAAATTTAGGGCTTATAAAAAAAATTCTTTTATAAATGAAAGTTAAAGACTCAACGGATTTTTTAGAAAAATCATTCTAAAAAATATATAAAAAAAGCTTTACTAATAAAAATTATAAAGCTCTACCAACAAAAACTATATTAGTATAAGCTAAACTAAACATAAGCTTAGCTCCTAAAAGATGCTTGAAAGTTGGCATCTAGATGAATCCGTAGCTTGCCAAGCTTGAATCTGCCTAAGAATAAATAAAGGCTTTGAAAAATGAAAATGCTTACCAAAGTCCAAACATATTAAATTCGTTTTCTTTTTAATTTTTGCAGTGATTTATAAACAATTAAATACAAATTACACGTAAAATGTTTAAAGTTTAAAAGTTTAAAATAGTATTAAATTATCGGTTAAAGATTGAATAAAATAAAAGTATTTAAAAATAATTAAAGAAAACTATCATTATTTGTATAAAAAATTAAAGTTTAATTTGAAGAAGAAATTGTTAAATAAAAATTATTTAATTTAGTTTGGTTTATAAAATTTGGTTAATTTATAAAAATTGCCAATTAATTAATAAATTGATCGATTTTAAAATAAATTATTAAACTAAATCAAATTAAAAAGTAATAGAAAAATAAAAATCGAATAGTAAAATTAATAGATTTAAAGTTTTCATTAATAAAACATTCGAATAGATTTGATTTTTAAAACACTCTTTTATGTTGGGATGAGATCATCTGCTCCCAATTCTCTATGCTATCTTCTCCTTTTAACATGCTTTACAACAAATAAATGAGACAGTGTAAAATAGGACAAAAGGGGAAGTTGGCACGGGAAGGGCACAGACGATCTCGAGCCTTTTGTGACATAGCTCGTGCTTATTTTGTTATTTTTTAACAAACTAGAGATCGTGCAATTAAAAATATGGTATCAATCGTCAAGAAGATCATGAGATTCTTTCAAGTTTTCAGTCACGTCATCGTCTTTGTTTCATTAAAAAAAAAAAGGAAGAGATAAAAAGAAAGTTGGTAATGGTGAAAGAATGGTTGGTAGGCCATTATACCATAACAAATATTATATTTTTGTGAAATACTTGGCGGAGGAGACCAGGACAACTCAAAACATGTGCATGTATGAAGTTATTATCTAAATTTGACAAATAAATTTTATTATATTAATGAAATTCAAAATCATTATGCTTTAAATATGCATAGAAGATACTATCAAATATACTTATTAATTCAATTTTGAATGATGATTTGGTAATTTAATGAATTTAATTTAAATAAAGATACTTTTAAATGAGTATTTGGATCAACTTTTGAAAGGTCAATAAATATTTTTCTCCACCACAAAAGCCATTTTAAAAAATGAGTGCTTGACTGTAAAATAAAAAAAAATAATTCTTTAATTGATATATATTTTTTGGCAATTAAAATACAACTTTTTAAAAAGCTCAAATTTGAAACTTATAAAAAAACGTTTTTTTAAGAAGATTTTTTAGATCAATAAATGAATCTATTTTGTCTCTTTTGCCCTTATGATTTACACATAATTTCCACAATTCCCACAAACTCATAATAAATGAATCTATTTTGTCTCTTTTGCCCTTATGATTTACACATAATTTCCACAATACCCACAAACTCATTTTCACGTTTATTTTAAAAATTATGTAATATTATTTGACTTTTTATATATTTTAATATTAGTTTTACTTATGTTATAATCTATATAAAATATTTGGTTAGATATTATTTTCATTTATTTTTCATATGGTTTAAAATTATATAATAATTAATATATTGTGCTTTACATATTGTTTAATATATTTTAAATAAATTTTTATTATAAAATAAAATATAGTTAAAAATTAAAAATACTTTTATTTATATATTACTAAACAATCAACTATATAAAGTTCTTAAATAATCTTTTTTAAATAACAGTCAAACAATCAATTCAAAAATTATTCTCAGAAAAGATATACAGAAAAAACTTTACTAATAAAAATTCTACTCTTATAAGCCTAATCAGAGGCTAAGTATAATTTCTTAAATAAAAGGCCTAATTTCAAAAATAAAAAAGAAATACAAAAGATAAATTGTTAAATTAACTAATAAAAAATAAGTGACATATTTAATTTAAATGACCTTTATAAACTTTTGCATGTTTGAACTAATCAAATATCGTCAAGATAAACCAAATCATTCTTAATCTTAACTCAAATAAATTTAATTTAATATTTTTAAATAAATATAATAAATTTGATTAATTCAATTTAAATTTAAGCAGTCGATTAAATCGTAAAAGTCAACTATGTTTATTCTAAAAGTTAATTCACTATTTGGACTTTTTTATTGGAAACAAAGAACCCATTGCAAAGATAAGGAAGAGAAGCAAATGACAACTGGTATTACAAAATACTCAATAACATATTGGAATTACAAAATTGAAAATTTAAAAATGGTGTCTTCTTATGAAAACATCCAAGATAAAAATTATGGAGCCGTTAATGAGATATATCCTAAAAGTATATCAAACACAATACAAAGGGAAAGGACACCAACCTGAAGACACTCCTTTGGTCATTATTGCTTTGTTGATAGGAATCTGGGTGACCTCTCCACTTTCCTTCTCATAAGCTTTAGCATTCACATTGCCTCCAGCTCTATAGGTCAGAATTCAAAGTCACTGGACCCCTTTGAAAGTGACCGAAGAATGGCACAATTTGGAACCATTTTCAAGAAGAGCCCACGTAGTAACTGTACACTTGAAAGAAAAGGTCCTACCATAGTTGATGAGGCTAAGCTGTAAATCTACGTGGTACTCGAGGAGTAGGGACGACGACGTCTTGACCAGCTCTTATCACGTTTTGACGGTCCTGGATAATTTTATCATCGAACAATCTGTTGTTGGGATTTTCTGCATAGCAAACGTAGTAACTACTGACGCATGCATGAGGCAATGCCATGGCAATCCTGGTCTGGAAACGGTACATTGAAAGAACAAGCCAAGTTATTCTAGGTAAGGGGTCAAAGAATGTGCAGTGAAAAAGGAATTTGGATTACGGATCGGACTCGAGTTTAAAGAAGATTCGATTTTGAATTTCAAACTTTGATTTTGAGTCCGGTCCAACCCATTAACGACCCTAGATCAAGGTAGTGACTGCCTACCATGAGATATCCAACGAAGAAAGTGAGAAGTGAGAGAGTTGCCGTGTAGGGTTGATGTACTTTGGCGGTCCAAGCAGCTACGACGATGACACATATAGAACCGCTACAGACTCCGGTGAGGAAGCAAATTGAGCTGGTTATATCAGAATCAACGATCGACACCATATCATTATTCTGAAATTGTCGCCATGTGTCCTGTGATGCCTGTACGAATCCTTTTCCAAATGCAGCTATCTACAAGAATCGAGTTTGATCGGTGTTAAAATGGGTTACAGCTGATCTAATCAGGATTGTGGTGATTTGAGCTGCAAATCCATAGTTGAGATATACCTGTACAAAGGCCCAACCATTGCCATAGCTGAAGATGGATTCCATGACACTGAGACAACAATGAGCACAAGAGAACATGAACTCGTCCTCTCCTTCTAGCAGATTCAGACCTCGAGCTACGATTCTAAGTGCTTCAATGGAAGGTACGAACACAGATCCCAGACAAGCACTACCAAGATTCAGAGTCAATGCTCTTTGGAAACAGAACTGTGTGCTGGACTGCATTCCTCTAAGATAATACAGAGCCATTGCTCTGCTAACAGTCAAATTAACCACATTCCTCTGAACCTCTGCAGTCCAAGCCAAGCTCACTCCCAGAGCAATAATGATAAGTGGTGGGAAGTAGAAATTTAAGGCTCCAATAACAGCTACAATCCATAAGGACATCCATAAGAATCCTGTTGCAAGCATCCAATACGTGGGTCGATTCAGGTCGGGAAATTTGGATACAGGTTCAAGTGATTTGATCAAGATCTTGATGCAAAACCCAATTCTCTGAGTAACCCAGCATGCGTACAATCCATTCCCAATTGCAAAAGCTATAAAACAAACCCCAACCACATCTGTTGTAGGCCGTTGAAAGCAAATTAAGAGGATTCCAGCTGATAGAGATACGGCGAAAGAGCTCCACAGTATGAAATGAACCACGAATCTAGGCCATTCTCTGACTGCTTTTTGCCACACAAAAGCAAGAGTTATGCTTAGCAGAGATGCTGCTTCAACTTGTGGAAGAAAGAACCGTATCACCCTCTTCTCCTTCCTCTTAACAACATCTGATGCTTCCAATAGCCCTTGAATTCCCTTAAATATAAGAAATGATACTAACCCAACAGCTGCAATCATGTGTATGATGAACAGAAACAGAGATATTTTGTTTGTGTATCTTCTCGAATTCAATGTCGTTACTGATGCCTGAGAAACCATTGTCTGAAACAGCAAGCAAGAACTTTAATGTATCTTTCATGACCTTACGCTCTGATTAATGGCTAAAATACGTTGGCTAAAATACGTTATCCTAAGATTCTCTGAAACTTAAAACTTCCAAAGTACAGAACTTTAAGACAAAAGGCAACAGAAAACTAAGAAGCACACTGAAAAGGAACTTCGTTCTGGGTTGGTTACCCTTGCAAGCAAGAACTTACTTGTGGGGTTGGTGTGGAACGAGGAATGGAAGATTGAGAAGGAGATGGAGTAGCAACTGGTCTAGTGTGAGGATTCATAACTGGTCTAGTGTGAGGATTCATAACATGAATCCTCAAAGGGTTTGTTGGGTTCAGTGTCCGCATCATTGAAACATGAAAATCTGGGTGATCACCACCATCATCGCCATTCCTCTCTACCGCCATTCCTCTAACACCAACTTGTCCTTTCTCTATATCTTTTTCTGTATCTTCCTTAGTCCCTCTCGTCTCATTTCCTTCATCTTTCGCTCCTCCATCTTCTTCATCCTCCTCCTTTTTCTCACTACCTCTATCCTTCACCTGAGAACAAAATCTTGCAACGTTCAGCAACACAAAAGAACTAACGTGACCAAGAAAAGAGTCCAAATAAATAGCAAAAGAAACAATTGGACAACAGGAACTAAACGTTGACTCACAGGTTCAGCGGCACCCATGAAGACGGTTATGACGTCAGCTTTCCGAAGACGGCTGCTGTTGTGTTTTGTGGGGGTGGTGATGTGTGAAAATGTTTGTTCGTGTCTCCTTTAAATGCTCTGTTCTTCATTTTTGGCGTTAGGTGATGATATTATTGTCAATGGTGGCTACGTCTTGTCCTTTTTTCTTTTTCAAAAATTCAATTTTTATTTTGATTTTTCTTAATTATTCCGCAGTTCTGACAAGACAATTATGACCGTAACAGAACTTGCTTATTGAGCACGTGTTTACCCTTACACCAGTTGTGCCTGTTAAAAAAAAAAACAGAGCTCAGGTTATCATAATATTTCTTATCATATTCTACTAAATTTTATTTATATATTTACATGAATTTAATATAAATAAATTTTATTTATATATTTACGTGAATTTAATATAAATTTATGAATGAGATTTAATAAAATAAGGTTAAAAAAAGTAACTAAAATACAAAATTTGATGTAGTATAAAAATACACAACACCAACTTTATTACAAATAACATAAGAAGTTTAATGTTTAAAATATTTTATTGAAGAATTTGATGTTTAATTATAAATTTATTTATTTATTTTAATTTATAAGAACTTATTAATATATAAAAATTGACCGACTAATTAATAAATTGATCAATTTTTTACAACATGAGTTATTAAAGTAAATCGATTAAAAATGTTAAACAATTCAAGAATTTTACAATTGAAAACTGATTTAATTTTTTAATTATTGTTTTAAACTCAATTAAATTAAAATTTTAATATAATTAATAAAACAAAGTAATTTCAATAAGATATGCATGAAATATTAAAAAAGAAGTTCAAACACATTTTAAAACTCACTCAATTTAAACTAAATTCGTTGACTTTGAGCTTGATCAGGTCAAACTACATCAACCAAATATAAACGTTATTCTTAACTAAAATTTATTGAATCCAACTTAAAATTTGAAAAATATAAAACTTTATTTTCACTCTTATTTTTATAATAAAATTTTAGGATTAAAATTCAACTAAATTACGATTTCCACTCACCGACACGGGCAAGTTTAAAGGGAGATTTTTACCCTCCTGGTCATGATAGACGGCTGAGATATGTTATGACCGCGGACCAGTAAGGAGATCAACATTGACTTGACACGGGGGAATTGACTTTTAGTTAACAGTATAACGGTACTTTCCATGCTTAGTGCTTACCTGTATTTCCCTTTCCTCTTATACATTATATATATGTGTGTGTCTATACGTAATCTTCAACACTTTATGCTTCTCAGAAGTTAATAATGGAGGCGCGATGATAAACTATGTTAGTTTTGAAGATTATAAGGTCAAAGAACATAAGATTAATTATTATTACACGCATGCTAACTTAAATTATAAATTATACATAGGAAACTTGAGGTACCATAATGTATAGGTTTGATAATGAGCCAAATCGAGTCTAGTTTAATTTAAAACCTAATCGAACTTGAAATTTCAGGTCGAATCCAACCAATCAAATTTATAACTGATCAAATTGATTTTTTTTTTAAATTTAAAAATAAAAATGATGCTTTTATGAATGAAAATTTTAAACTTTAAATTAAAATTTGTCGAATAGTTTGAACCGAACTTAAAATTGACCTAAAGCTTAAAAATCTAAATAAACTTTAAAAAATAAGATGGGTTTAAAAAATTGTCGAAAATAATATTATTTTTGAAGTAATTGTTGGGGAACAGGTCAGGCCGGGTTGAGTTGTGACCTGATCAGGTCATCACTTTTAATCCGTGATCTAGCTAACTCGAGCCAAAATTGGGTTAGGATAATATTAACCACTCGTAATAATCAATAATGTCGATTTTAATTTTGAGTGACATCGTAAGTAGCAAAAAGTGACGTGGCAGATAACGGAGTGAAACATTACATCGAAAGTAAAGAGAAGTGACGTGGCAGATAATAGTGTGAACATTACATCGTAAGTAGAGAGAAGTGACGTGGCAGATAATGGAGCGTACATTCTTCTACTCCGCTAAAGTCACCGCAGTGATGTATACAAAGGATACTTTGGGTTTGGGTGGTGGCCCCTAAGACTGTCACTCGTGAGCTTTCTATGTCACGATGTCTAGGATCCACCTCACAAGTCATAACTTTATTTAACAAAAAAAAGGAAATAAAGAGAAAGTTTCAAGTACCTTTAAATTAAGTTTTATTAAATTGAATTAATTATTAAACTAATTTTTCAATCCAAATTAAACTCAAATTTTAATTCACATATATAACTAATATTAATTATACTAATCAAATTATTTATTAGACTAAAACTTAAACCTCTTTATCTGAATTCAACTTAAAATCTTGAATTTTTCAATTTTTTGATTCGATTTATTTTAATAATTTTTGTTAAAAATTGATGAGTTTATTAATTGATGATTAATTTTAGTAAATTAATAAATCCTTATAAAATAAAATTAATTAATTAAATTTTATTTAATAATCTTTTTTAATTAAACTTCAAATCTTTTAACAATTATATTTAAAATTTATAAAATTTATTTAATATTTAGCTAATTTTATAACAGTTATCTTACAAGTTTAACTTTATTTCTGATTTTTAAAACATTGATAATTATTTCAAAGTTGAAATTTCAAATAAAGATTCAATATTTTTTTGGAACCTGACATAAACTCAAGCTCAATATTTCGGATCAATTCATCTGCTCCCATTTTTGTGTACTACCTTGTGCCTACTCCCATCCATCCATCTAACTAGGCCTGAAATATTAAGGTACAGGATATCTGTTTCCATTTTCGTGTGCCACACTATGCCTACCTGATGGAGGTAGACACACGGAAATGAAAACTACCATTCTATGCCCCAATGTTTCAGGCCTAGTCAGGCGTTTTTGACTACTTTCCACTCTGATGTTCCCTGTTTTAACACATTTGTCACTCAACTATGCATCTACAAGATTCCTTCTTTCTTTTAATCAATGCATACTCATAAAAAGGATAAATTGGAATTTAGATCAGCTAGCGAAATGTAAGTATACAGCTGGTTTGGTTGCTACAAATCATTTTGGTTCGCTGGTGTGTACTTCAGCTTCATACATACAGACGATAAGGTTAGTATAAAGAACCTCGCTTCCTCAGTTCTTGGAGGCTTAGTACATATCATTCGAACAAAATTGTTGAATATTGAATGAACTTCGTCAAAACACTAGAGTATGGTTAAGGATGAACATAAAAGAAAACTCTAACCCAATATAAACACTTTTATCGTACAGATGAGAACTAGCTCAAGTCTCTTTGTTTCTCGCTATTTCTTTGCATCACCAGCAGGTTCTGGAGGTGGTTTAACAACACTCAGTTGACCTCCATCCTTGTTCGCCATCGTTGCTGCTTTAATCTCGTTGCACTGGTTTATGAACTTCGTAAGCTCCTAACATGGAATGAAGAAACGTGAGGGTATTAAGTTGAAGATGATTTGGAATGATGCAGATGATTTAACACAACCCAGTGCACATCGAATAGATGGATGAATAAACCCAACAGCTTGCTGACCAAAATAAACCAAATAATCTCCGATGCTACCCAAGTTTCCCAATTATAAGACCTTTAAGGAGCTCTAATAAAGAAAATTTTCTCCAAATATACATTAAGCGACCAGAGTGATCAGGTACTTTGATCTTCTTGCATTCTCAAAAATGGAGCTCATAATTATAGTGTCAGCTCATACTCAATGCCCATCAGAAGAGCGCAAGAAATCAGTATTTGCCACGTAAGTTGAAGAATATTTTATGTTCTCACAAGACAAACGACACCAGTTCATGAAATCAATACATATTAATCATTAAACTATCAGATCAAGCTTAACCAAGCAATTAATCTAATCTTATGCCGAATGGAACAAGTTATAGCGTCAGCTCATACACATGGTTAGTGTAACAAACAGCGCTGGTAATCAGTAATTGACGAGAATCCTGAAGACTAGAAAAATGGCACCGGTTATATTCCTGATATATATATTAAGAAAAAAAGAGGTAGAGATTTCTCCAATCTGCATTAAAATTATCAGATTAAGCTTAACCAAGCAGTTAATCTAATCTTATGCCGAACGGAACAAGTTATAGCGTCAGCTCATACACATCGCTAGTGTAACAAACAGCGCTGGTAATCAGTAATTGACGCGAATCTTGAAGACTGGTATATGTTCTCACAAGAAAAAATGACACTGGTTATATTCTTGATATATATTAAGAAAAAAAAGAGGTAGATATTTCTCCAATCTGCATTAAAATTATCAGATTAAGCTTAACCAAGCAGTTAATCTAATCTTATGCTGAACGGAACAACTTATAGCGTCAGCTCATACACATCGCCAGTATTGCAAAACAGCGCTGGTAATCAGTAATTGACGCAAATCTTGAAGACTGGTATATATTCTCACAAGAAAAATGACACTGGTTCATGATATTCCTGATATATATTACGGAAAAAAAGAGGTAGAGATTTCTCGAATCTGCATTAAGATTATCAGCTTAATGCTTAACCAAGCAATTAATCTAATCTTATGCAGAACAGAACAACTTATAGCATTAGCTCATACACATCACTCATATT
This sequence comes from Erythroxylum gracilipes, assembly GCA_026413385.1. Lineage (NCBI taxonomy): Eukaryota > Viridiplantae > Streptophyta > Magnoliopsida > Malpighiales > Erythroxylaceae > Erythroxylum > Erythroxylum gracilipes. The sequence continues at coordinate 388,076 of JANZLC010000004.1, forward strand.
ACAAAACAGTGTCGTAATCAGTAGTTGATGCAAAATATTCAGCCAATGTTTCTCTAAATTTCCCGTTAATTGTTACAAGGTCAGGAGACCAAGTCAAGTCAGTTTTGTTTAGTTCCAGATATTTTGTTAGTCTGTTTCATTTGTTATCAGAAGTGCTAGCAAGTTTTTAGGAGTGAATCATTTTGGTTACAATTCTAATTTGCTTGTTTTCTACTTTCATGCTTTTGACCGTTTGGTAAAAGCTCTATTTAAAAAGCATTGTTTTGTACAGATAGTGAAAAAGTAATAAAGTATCCACTCTTTCTCAACTTCTTCTTTTTCACGTGTTTGGTTATCATTAATCACATAAAAATCAGCAAATAACAAGCTTATTGGACACATATGAGCAGATTCACAAAAGGCAGAGTAAGAACAATCACCAACTAAACAGATTAGAAAGGGGCTCTTGTTCAATTGCAGCAACTTACCCTATCAGCATCCATATCCTTGGTGAACTTGGATGGTTTCACAGCTCTCTTTCCTGCAAATCACATTCGTCAAAAAAGATTACATCAACACTGATCTAATTCAAAGGACAACCTGAGAATCATCATTACTTAGAGACCATATCGAAACAATACCTTTGCGAATGTGGGCAGTTTTCCCATGACGATTTGGTGGTATTGCCTTCTTCTTCTGTTGGCCTTTGAATAAGCTTCCTTTCTGGGTCATCTCTCAGTTCACTAGAGCAACTAAACTTGCCTGAAGTTTGAATCTTGATCCTAGCTCGCGATACTGCTCTGTTACGGCTTGTTAGCTTCTTTCTTGTAGTACTTATAATGTTGTCTGTTCCAATCTTAGGGTTTTCGAAAGCCAGCATTTAGCGCCGGCTGAGATTTAATTTGGACTCCATTTTAATCATAAGCCCAAAACTCGGCCCGACCCAAACAATAATTAGATTTTAATTTCTAAATTCACGAAAACTAAATAATTGTTAAGTTAAACATTTTTATTTATATCATTTGTATTTTAATTTTTCATTTATATAATTATTAATTATATATTTATCTTTTTTGTCGTCTTAAAAAATATTTTTTGTGAATATATTATAATTATTTTTTTTATTAATTAAAAAATTTGTATATTTTTAAACTTTCTAAAATCTCGCATATCAGTAAAATTTTTATTAAAATGTTATTGTTATTGTTTATCTTAACGGTCATGAAATGGAAACTCTCGTATTGAATTTAAGAATTTATCATTATTTAACTAAATTAAATTTGTTTTTTAATTTTATGTCAATAATTTATTGATTTTCTGATTTTTTAAACAAAGTCAATAATCCTTTTATGTGATTGTTTAATTTATCTCAAACAAGTTACTCTTATTTCTATAGCACAAGGTTGACATATAAATAATAAAAATAAAGAAAATCGTTTTGCCTTTACAAATTTAATTTTAGCATTTAAAAAAGCATTTCAAATCATGAATAAATATATCGCTTAGTGTCCGGAAGCCGTGAGCCATTGAGGAAGTGCTTGATCAACGAAAGTGCTCTTAGAGGTTGATAGCTCGGAACTTGGTGTCCTGCGCCTCTGACTGTAGCAAATGTTATATCGCCTTTGTACACCTCCGTAAACCCTCCAACCTAATGAAGAACAAAACATCATAACAAAGCTTACTTTAAGCTTTTATGCTAAAAAACTGCTTTGGACAAAACACATAAGATGGCTAAAAACGACGAGTCTCTTACCTCTCCGCCGATGTACCATGGGTGCCATTTAGTTTTGACCGGAAGTTGCATCGCCTTAAGAGAATATTCGGTCGATGTAACAGGTACCCTTCCATCGATATCTCCACTTCATGCCATTAAGTGTAGAGTTAGTTTAACTAAATTCTAATTTTTCACTGAATTAGAATTTAGTTTGATTAATTCTTATGATGGACATACATGAGTTTTTCTTGCAATCTCATTTATATTGGTGATGATTGCTATAAATCTTACCTGAATATCCATACACGAAGTCCGACGGCCAAGAACTCTTGTAGTAGAGGAATAATCGTCTCAGGGCTATCTAACCAATTCACAATAACATCGCTACAAGGTTGCCAATCATGTGTGAGCTTAGTGACGTTGGCGTTCATGGCTTCCTGAACATCTGGTCGATTCAGGTAAGCAATCCCGTAGTAGTCACTGCATGGATCGAAACTTGTCAACTGCAACACAAAAAGAGGAAGAATTAATACATTAACTCAAAACAGTACGTTCCAGATTTCAAGACCTTCGAAGTTGAAACAACTTACAGAACCCTTCTTGGGCTGGGAAGTGGTAGAAGGATGAGTACACAATGGAGCGTAGATGTTGTAAATATTGACATAGAAAGTGTCTCTGTAGGTTTCGTTAAGAGCAACTGCACATTCAACAGGCTGAACAGTGGCATTAGACGAGAAGTTGCACTGGGTTTTGATGTTGTGTAGAGATTCTTCAGAAATTAGAGCGTGGGTTCGGAAGTAGTCGTACATGCCTATAGTATCTGTTTCATCGTTGATCACCGAGTTTCCAATCTGCAGAGTTTCAAGTCATACTCAAATTGTAATTTCTAAAGATCGAACTCAAACCCCTTTTCAAGTTTTGAGCGAGTTTGGGTAGACTTTGATCATACTGGTCAGAGTATAACTGGACCCATTGTTATCTCTAATAAACTTGCAATTATGAAACTGGGAGTAGAGAAGTTGACGTACTAGTATTCCTTTGAGGTTGATAATGGTTTTGTTGGCCTTCTTGTTATGGTAAAGAATGGTATGAGCAAGTTGGGGTACATAATGGCCTGCATAGCTTTCCCCGGCAACGTAGAACTCTCTGCCTTTGTACTCAGGAAACCGCTCCAGCCAATTCTTCAGGAACACATAGTTGTCTTCAGCTGTTCTCCTGTCTCCATTAGTTTTATAATCCGACGTCGTGTTCGAGTAGGAAAACCCTACCCCAGCAGGTGACTCCAAAAACAACACATTCGCAGCTAAAACAAAGAACAACAACTTTGGCGATTTAATTAACTTTCGTCTGATTTTGCAAATATTATATTTGCTTTATTAAGGTTAAATTAGTATTAAGCTTTCTAAAATCAGTTAAAGATTAAATAATATTAAAAATTTTAAAAGATAACTTAAAAAGATTATTTTTACTTATCTAGAAACTTAAAGTTTAAATAAAAAATTATTAAAAAAAATTAACTAGTTTATTTTAATTTATTTTAATTTATTATTTTACAAAAATTAATTAATTAATTAAATAATCGATTTTTAACAACAAAAAATATTAAAATAAATTAATTCAGAAAATTAAAACCTGAAGAGAAATTTTTCTATTCAAGATTTTCATTATTAAGATATTGTTTTACATTTTATTAAATTTTTATACTGTTGAAATTATTAAATTATATTTTAATAATTTTATCCATGATTAAGGTATAAAATATTAAATTATGAAGAAATTAACCCAAAATCTTAATTAATGATAAACTTTACGAAGCAATGAAATTAAAAGGATGATGCCATGCGAACCATAATTCCAGGAAAATCGATTTTTGTAGAGCGTTTTGCCATCGCTGTGCACTCGAAATGGTCCAAGTTCTTGCATAGCTCCATAAGCCAAGGATGAACAACCAGGGCCTGTTCAAAGCACATTAAAAAAATTCCTGAGTAAATAATAAATTATTATTATTATTATTTTCTAAAAATAATTAAATAACAATTCTAGTTAATTATAAATGACTAATTAATACTTATAAGACAAACTCAACAAGGTCTAGCATTCTAATCTTCTTGGAACTGGAGCTCTACGGTTCAACACTCGACAGGGCACATCAGTCTATGTTCTTTATGACACCTAAATGTTTCGAAATACTTGCAAACTTGATACATAAGTAATTGATCAGATTTGGATGTTTAAAACAGAACTTGACACAAAAGCTCTCTCAAAGCTATGCTTTTACGACAAGAGCGCCGAGAAATCCTGAACCGTAGATAAATTTGGGACTGGTCCCAATTTTAAATCTAAACACCGTTACATGGCATGTGCTGTTTCTTGTTTCTATGTACTCTGAGAGATAACAAACGACAAACATTAACGTTTTTGTTTTTTTTTTAACGGAAAACCCACAATTACTACCTTTTAGATATAAATTGGATAAAATTTTTGATTTACGCAATAGTCTACAAATTACTTCAATTAGGTATTTCTTATTAATCAAACCTTATACGATAGGCTCAATCAAAAAAGTGTAACTAGACAAACATTAACATATAAACTAACTATTAACATTTATGGATAAATTATATATAATTTATCCCCCGGTGTTTTTAAAATCAAACTAGAGATTAAAATAAGAATAAAGAAAGCTTAATCGAAAATAAAGATTATTAAATGAAAATTTATTTATTTATTTTAGTCTATAAAAATTGATTAATTTATAAAAATTGATCAATTGATTATAAGATAATTATTTTTTAACAACAAAAAATATTAAAGCAAATCGAAATGAAAAGTTAAAAAATGAACTAAAAAATTAGTTGATTTAAAATTTTCACAATTAAACCGTTTGAATAAGTTCAATAACACATAAATTATTATTATTATATAAGGTGTAAAATAGCAATAAATGAAAAAAAAAAAGAGAACCATGTGACAACTTATACAAGAACAATAACACCACGTCACCAATTCAATGGAATGGTATGAGGTATGAATGTGATTATACATGTGGAAATTACAGGAGGAAGTATTTGGTAGAAATGGGAGGTAGAGACTGATGAACCAAATTAATTTGATTCCTTGGATTTAAATTAAAAAATCTATATTTGATTTGAACAAAACTTTTAACCTATTATATAAAGTATCTTATAAATTTTATATTTTAACTTATTAGTTAAGTTCAAGTATTTAACTTATTAGAGGGTGAACTTTATAGCAACTGGTAAGATTTCGATTATTGCTAAGTGGAGAGTTTTGTACACTAAGACAACCCTTTGTTTAAATTTAATTTCAATGAGTTCAATATTAACAAAATTTTGATAAATCTAATTTTGACATCATAGTTTGTTATATTCCCATCTTTTTTAAGTAAAGATGACTATAAATCTAAATTTAGTTGTTTTCAATAGCCCAATTCATAAGTTAGACCTAAGTTCAATCTGACTCGAGACTCAATTATTTTAAGTAAAAAAATATCGGCTTAAACAACTCAAGCTTAAATCTAATTTAAAAATTACTTTATTCTATAGTTTTATTTTAAAACATGATTGTCATCCCCGTTCTTAATTACCAAACAAGTGAAAATTCAAAATATATTAAATGCAACAGAAAAGGAATCGAGTATGAAAGATTCCGAGCCAGCAAAGAAACTCAGGACTAGAGACTGAAGAGCAAAGCCTTAAGAAACATCAAGAGCAACAAGTCTCATTGTAGATGAAACATCATCGGAAAAATATCAGAAGGGAACATACCTCCATTGAGCCAAAGAAGAAGAGGCAAAGATTCCTTGGAATGTTGAGCCTCAGCAAAATAATAGTACATTGCTCGGCCGGCAGATTTGTTCACCGTGACATAACCACCGTACTGCGAGAACCCTACTTCCGGTTGTCCAGGCAACTTCGCAATTCTATCTCTCTCTTTCAGTCCTTCTTGTGGATGCAACTTGGACTCATCCAAGTGTTCAGGTGTCCGAAAATGGCTAGTGTCGACCCCTGAAATTCTCTTCAGCGTTGAGTGGTAAAGATGGTTCAACGCTTCACCTTTCTTCTTTCCTTCGGTTTGAACCGCAAAACATGAGATCAGAATGAGTGAGGAAACAACAACAAAGCTTCTGTGTATTGCTGTCATGGTGTTCCTGGTCTTCACTCATTTAGAGATTCATGGTGGGTAGGGTTTTTATACAGGAAATACATTTCATTGTAAGGTCTATAACACCCTTAAATCACGACGACCATGAACTGGACTTGAAGAAATGGAAGACAAGTTTGTTTATGTATTGTGATCTGGATCCAGAACTCTTGCTTATTAATTTGATGTCATGAAGATGAATATTTCACCATTTCTACGAGTCAAAGTTCACGGCCAAGAATTATTATTATTTTAAAATTCTGAACGATATGATATGATACCGTAATATGTATTATATAAGAGAAATGGATTTATTATGGAACAAAAAATAGAAAATTCGAATTATTCTTTGTATCGGTCATGTTATGCCATGTGAGAGTTGGAGAGTATAGAATGATTGGTCAAGTAAGAGAACCTTCGTACGTTTCAAGCAATAACAAAAAAATGTTAAACCGATTCGATTAGTTTAATCGTAAAAATTTTGAACCATTCAATTTTTTAGTTTAGTTTTAAATTTTTTGGTTCGATTTACTTTAATAACTTTTGTTATTAAAAATTGATCAATTTATTAATTAACCAGTCAATTTTCATAAATTAATAAGTTCTTATAAACTAAAATTAATTAATTAAATTTTATTTAACAATCTCTTTTTTTAAATCAAATGATTCGATTGATATAAACTATATATTTCAATCATATTTTAAAATTTTAAAATTTATTTAAAATTTAGTCAATTTTATGATGATTTAACACTAATTGAATCTTTTAAACTTTAAACATCCTCTCATATAGATTTAACTTTTTGTCCAATTTTTAAAACAATAGTTTTTAGGGATAAATCACGTTTACTTAATATGAAAATGACAATTACTAATCAAATTGAAATATTAATTATCTGCTAATTCAATTGTAGAATTAAAAAGTTAATTAAAAATGAAACATAAAATGAAGAATTTAAATTATTAATATCTATTTAAATTTTGAGTTCAATCATTAATTCAGTTATAGTTTTTTAAGTGAGATATTAGTAGAATCTAAATTATACAGTAATTCATAAATTAAGTACCCTGAATAAATTATTTAATCAAATAATAATTTATAATTTAAACAAATAAATATTATTATTATTTTACTTTCGACTAATCACAATATAAATATATTAAGTAAATCATAATTCGTACAATTTCTGTCTTCAATTTAATAATTAAAAGCCTAGAAAAAGATTATAAACTTTAGGAAACATAAATTTATCGTTTCAAAATTACAAATTGTAATTTAAACTATAATTACAAACTATTAGACGAGGACAATAATAACAACACCCATTGAGATTTTTGCTTAAATGTAAGATTTTGAGAAGTTCAATAATATACAACTTTATCTTTATATAGGAGAGAAGTTGTTTCTGCTACACCTACATATATTGCAAATTATAATTACAAACTATTAGACCATAATTTTAATTAGATGCTTGACTAATAGTCAAGATAGTTCCTAATGTTTTACATACCCTGAGCAAAGTAAAAAAGAGACTTTTATTTTATTTCATTTTATTCTTTATAAGTATCAAGAATAAACTCTTATAAACATAAATTAAAATAAGACAAAATATAGGCTGGCCGAGACTAAGGCCTAAGTAGGTGCCTTTTTTGCCCTCCGATTCTGACAGTAGGCCTCCTAATTCTACTTGCAGTCTAAAATTTTAATATATGAATAAATTATTAAATTTGTCACTTTTACTTACATATGTATCTCCAATCATGCATGAAGAATCTTGTTTAATTTTTTTTCTCTTTTTTTTGGATTATAGTGTGTTTTGAGCTCCCATATTAAAAGCCAATGACCATATTAAAAGGAAGATGATGAATAAGAGCAGTATAACAATCCAAATTCTGGTAGTTAGGTGGTTCTCTGGCTCTGGACTTATTTAAAAAAAAGTATATATGGTATTATCTACACTACATTACCAAGTCGGTCATGTACTATTGCTTGGCTTCATACCCAAAATCTGCTTTTGTTCGGTTTTTAATTTTTTAATTTGATTTACTCTAATAATTTTTGTTGTTAAAAACTGGTCAGTTTATTAATTGATTGGTCTATTTTCGTAAACTAATCGATTTTTATAACTAAACAATATATTTTTTAATTAAACTTTAAATCAAGAATAGTCTCTTTCAATTATATTTAAATTTTTTAATTTTATTCAAATTTTAAATATTTATATCACAATCTAATATTAAATATTTTAAGTGTCTGTTTGGATGGACTTATATTAGTAGAGTTTTTGTCAGTAGAATTTTTCTGAGAAAAGTTTTTCTCAATTTAATGAAATCCGTTCCGTACTGGCCGGTACTGGCCAGAAAACGGTACCCGGATTTCGTCTGTGGTACCGGCCAAAAATACCAGTCGGTACTGGCAAATTTCAACTATACCAGCCGATATTCAAAATACTGGCCGGTACCGAAAATTTTAAAAAATTGGGAGACTTTTTTGCAAAATTTTCAAAATTTCCCTCCCTCCCTCCTACCTATCCTTCTCCCCATTTTTTTCAAAGTTTTTAAAATAATAATAAATATTTTATTACTAATAATAATTATAAATTAAATAAAACTTAAAAAT